>FLRD01000136.1:0-34210 GCA_900088485.1 Plasmodium ovale wallikeri | reverse complement strand
TTTTTTTTTTTTTTTTTTTTTTTTTTTTGCCACTCTCCAGTTTATTCTCATCAGAAGGGGAAGAAAGCAGCAAGGAGCAACCTGTTTGTCCGTGTTGCGGGAAGCAAAACCCGATGTTGCCACTAGACATGCTTCACCAAACTGAGAACACATCCCGGCAAACCTTAAAAAAAAAAATTAACGTAAAAATGAAGGCGAATGGGGAAAAGAAAAACGGACAGGAAAGGAAAGAAAGGGTAGGGAGTGCATTAATGTACATTTCATCTGGGCACATTTTCTCTACTTCTTCTTCTGGGTATCTCTCCTTGATATTATTCCCCTTTGGAATGAACCTCCTTGCCAAGGAGCCACATGTTGATTTAACCCTTTTTTTTTCCCTTCCCTTCCTTCCCTTCCTTCCTTCCCTTCCCTTCCTTTCACTTCCCTTTTTTTTTTTTTTTTTTGCGCAAAACTAAATGTCGACTAGGACAAAAATTTCCCAAGAGGTGTCCGAATGCGATATTATTTTTAGCTCATGTTTAGTTATAGCTTTTATTTCTGTTCCGCTTTCATGTTTGGAAGGAGAAAATATTTCACCATATGCATATGCTTCTATATAAAAATTGTTCGTGTCAAATGTAACAATATCGATGTCCTTACATATGAAGTATTCATTTCCATACAAGAAATGAAGCTCTGTAAGAAAGTTGTAAAGTAAATTTTCAGAACAATCCCCCTTTGCTTTTACCCTTCTTTTCATTTGTAACTCAACTTTATTTATGTTGCACATATAGTTAAACATGGAAATACCCACAGATATAAAACTTTCTTGCAAGCTGTTGCCATAGCTATGCAAAATGACATCAGCTGTGTGATCAAGATAATCATATTTATATTCCTTCTTCTTCTTCTTCTTCTTCTTCTTCTTCATATTATTCTCGGGGAGGTTCACCTTTTCTGCGTAATTATCCTCCCATGATTTTTCTTCCCCTTCCGAAACTTCCTCTTCACTCACATAACACGCGTTAACCTTCCTCCTGTTTCTCTGCGGAAGGGATACGATTTCTTCCTTCGACCGTTCACACATTTGTCGCTCGTAGCCACCTTGGAGGGGATGCCAACAAAAGAGGGAGGGAGGGAACGCAGAAGAGAAGATATGGAAGGGAAAAAAGATCGACGGAGGGAAGGAGAAGAAGAACGAATGGGTAGGAAAAAGCAAAGCTTTTGAATTCTTTCGCGTTCACGCACAAGGTATTTAAAATTGGGTAAACGCTCATGCTGCAGTTGGCGCGCACATATATATGTATATATGCATGCGCATATGCATGTGCATATGCATGTGCATATGGAACGTTTGCAGTTCCCCACTGTCAGATGGATTAAAAAACAACCAAACGGGAAAAAAAAAAAAAAAAAAAAAAAAAAAAAAAAAACACCTATGCAAAGTATAGCGTAGAAGGTCCAGAATTTAAATGATTCTTTTGTTGATTAGGTATAAACAAAAAACAGTGCATGAACAACATTTTTGAAAGTGCAGCTCTTTCGCACGAATGTGAGAAACTGGAAGAAGGGAACATAAACGTGAACCATCTAGGGAACAACACACAAGTACTTGTATGTACTGATGCACGTGCCGTACGAAATTCAAACCGGAGAGGCAACTCCGACAGAACATACAGTAAAAAGGAGAACAACTGGAAAAATGAGAAGCATGCAGTGAAAAAAGGGGCAATTAAAACGGCGACAGGGGCAAAAAAAGAAAAAAAAAAAAAAGAAAAGAAAAATCAAAAGCAAGAGCAAAGGCAAGAGCAAAGGCAAGAGCAAAGGCAAGAGCAAGAGCAAGAGCAAGAGCAAAAGCAAAAGCAATAAAACGAAATAATAATAAAATGAAATGTGCCGTCTTTGTACTCCCCTGCGCATTGCTCGTGAGCGGATTTGTGGTGAAGGAGAAAGGGAAATGCTGTCACAGTATTGTAGGACATAACGTGGGATGTCACAGTGTAGGAGGGAAAAATGCGAGGAAGGGAAGATATAAAAGAGAATTTAAAGGAGAAAATAGGAACGGCCTTTACCTATTTAAGGAGGAAGAAGTTGATGAAAAATATAACGAAATAAACACAATTAATAGCCTGTTGGGGAAAGTCAAAAGACAGTTTAACATAGAGGATAGAATAGACACATGTAAGAAAAATGAGAGTTTCTCAACGGAGAATCATAAAAATGGAAAGGAAATTGTAAAAAGTACAGAAAAAAGTAACGAACTAAGGAGCTTGTTTGGAAATATGCTTGAGGGAAGTTTCAAAATAGGAAGAGCAAATACTATGTTTAAAGAATTAAAAGAAGAAAAAAAATTAATAGATAGAAAATATCAAAAACTGATTAGTAGGAAACAAAAATTGAGAAGAGATCAATTTAAAAAACTAGAAGATGATGTAAAAAATGGTACATTTAAATCACCATATAATGATGAACAAAAAAATTTTTTACAAAAAGTTTTAAAAGAACAAGAAGAAGCAATAAAACCAATAATTAATGAAATTGAAAAAATAGAAAAAAATCCTAATCTAATTTTTGATGAAAAAAATTCCCTTTTAGTTAAATTGAGAGAAGAAATAGAAAAAAAAAAAAATGAAATTAATTTAAAATATCAGGAAGATGGTATTAAATTGGGTATTAAAAAAATTATGGACAATATTCATGAAGAGATAAAAATACCCTTAGTTTGGGATTTAACACAAATGGATTGGCCAAGAGCTATTTATCCCCTTTTTAATAATATGAAATTAAGAACCGATATATATTGGGAATCTACTGTAATAGGTGGAAATAGAGAAAAAAATGAATTTTTTTTTACTCCATTTAATTTACCTTCTTTGGAAGAAAAAAAAAAAAGAAGAAAAGGAAGAGGTGTTGGTAGTAAAAGAGGTGGATCCTCAGGTAGAGGTATGAAAGGACAAAAAAGTAGAAGTGGTGGTTCTATACCAATCGGTTTTGAAGGTGGACAAACACCACTGTATAGAAAATTACCAAAGTTTGTTTCTTCTCCTCTTGGACCTGGTCATCATTTTAATAGATATAAATATGAATTAATACCACTTAATTTAATTAACCTAGCTTATACAAGAAGTGGTAAAAATAAATTTTTAGAAATTGATTGGAATGTAATAGACAAACTTGGACTAAAAATAGGAAAATATAAAAGAAAACATCCTATAAAAATTGTTGGTTGTAATTTAAAAAAATTTAAAATGAAATATGGATATGATTTTCACTTTTTCGCTGAAAATGTAATTGTTAAAGCTCATGCATATACAGTTCAAGCTGCAAGAGAAATTATTAAACTTGGAGGACGATGTATGCTATTGAAGAAGAACACACACGATATAGTTTATTCAGAGTACAATCCTGATGATCCTAATTTAAACAGAATTCCTAGAAGGATTGTTTTCTCGGGGAAACCCTCAAAATATGAGAGAAAATTGCGCTGGCTTGAAACTGTCAAGGTTGCGGGTGAGCAAGAAAATGGGAAAAATTGTACAAAGCGGGAAGATCAGTGAGGTGTAGCCGCGACCAGTGAGGTGTAGCCGCGACCAGTGAGGTGTAGCCGCGACCAGTGAGGTGTAGCCACGACCAGTGAGGTGTAGCCGCGACCAGTGAGGTGTAGCCGCGACCAGTGTAGCTAATTCCATTATTGGATTTCTCCTTTTTTTTTTTTTAAACCGCATGAACGGTTCATAAATAAGCGCGAGTGACGCGGAAAATAGCTGACTTGTTCAGAAAAAACAACCGAGGAAAAAACGTTTTGCCTACTTCCAAAAAAAGAGGGAAGAACAAGTTGGGAAGCCTAAACGACGGTGAACTGATTTGCGCCTAGCGCGTATGTGTATCGAGACATGGAAGTATGTAGGTATGTTTGTGGATACAGACACGAGCGCTTACACTCGCACACCTTAGCACACCTGCGCAAACCTGCGCACACCTGTACATGGCGAATGCAAGCATGAAAAAAAGGAAAAACAAAGGAAAATTCCCGCTCGAGGGAAAATAACGATTTTTTGAAGACGTGGTGCACACGTTCACGTACGTCACATGTATGCATGGGACACCCATCATGTGTACGCATATATGCACACGCATGCGTATGTCCCTTTGTGCCTCTTCACGCACATGTTTATGCTGTGCCCACATGTGCCATTTTTTTTTTTTTTTTTTTTTTTTTTTTTATTTTCCATTTTAAATTAAACTTTTTTACATTTTCGTTTTTATTTTGCATAATTTTTAATGTTGATAGACATGCGTCCATGTCTGCGGGGTACATTTGCTCGTTCAACAGAAATGGTTTCCTTCCTGGTGATGTAGCGCGACAATGTTAAAAGGACACCACATTACTGCTCCACCGCTCGCTTCTCCTTGTGGAAGTTAAACAGCAGAATGTGAAAAGCGATAAGGGCGTTGCAGAATACCTTCTGTATCTTCTGGTCCATCTGACTAGGGAGAATATTGTTAGACACACAGATATCAAATAGGTGGACATACGTAATTAAAAAACCCTCATTAACCGTTGAACTAACATAGTTTGTATGATTATCAATAATTTCCAATATGTTAAAAAACTCTTTGTCGAAATGTGGAATGCATTTATATTTTAAGTCATTAAGGAGAAGGTTTATGGCATTTTTAAATATGACCAAATTTTCTGAATGTGCAGAATCTTTTAAATTTAACTCTGTACAATATTTCTTTTTTTCTCTCCTTTCATAATTTCCATTTTCATTTATTTTCTTCCACGAACTACCATAACAAGGATTCTTGCAAAGATCTTCCTTCATCAAATGGACTTCCCTTTTTAAATCATCATTTAATTTGTTTGTACCGTCATGTGTTATCTTCTCGTCGTTTTCTCCTTTGTTCTCATCATCTACGATGGCGCTGTCGTTTCGTTGGCCCTGATTTGGAGATTCACTTGGAGCTGCAATGAATGCTTCATTTTCGTCTCCATTTTCGTCTCCATTTCTGCCTCCATTTTGGTGCCCTTTTTTACCGCCTGTCCTTTTCACTCTAGTGAATCCTACGCGTGGCTCCTCGTGAGGGGAATAACCCGACACAACCGTATCCATTTGTTCTTCGTTCTTAGGTTGTTTCTTTTTGGCACCTCCCAATTTTCTCTTTCTCCTTTCCTTCTCTCCCCTATTTGGGGTTGCAAAAGCGTCAATGTTACAATTTTTGAACATTTTCATATGTACAGAATTATTGTCCATGCACCTATTTTCGTCATTCGAAATTTCTTTTTTTTTCTCTCTTTTCTTTGTAGTAGTTCCATTTTCCCCATTTAAGAGATTCCTGGACATTTTCTTCTCACTAACTTGTAAGAGACTTGTATGCCTACTACAAATGCTATTTTCCAAACTTTGGCTATTCTGGCAAATGACATTGCTTTCAATTTTGTCACTTGACTCCCTTATTGTTCCTATTTTCCCCTTTTCTGCGTTCTCTCTTTGTAACATTCCGCACAAATTGTTTTCCCTACAAAAAGGGTCCTCTCCGCTGCGACCACGGGTGCAACTGCGACCGCCACTACCGACATAACCACCTCTCTTACTGCGTATTGCTGTTTCCTCAAAGGTAATAGCATCTGTCCCGTTGCTCCTCACTTCGGATATGCTGGTATCCTCCTTCATGGTGACATTACACAGGATGGCTGTCGTTCTTGAGGAAGTATTACCAAAATCAGTATTCAGATTCCTCATTCCATTGTTTGCATTTTCATTTGACAATCCCTTTTTGTTCGCATCAATAACAATTTTGTTCCTATCTTTGAGCGATAAAGCAATTTCAGATTTGTGTAATATGCCTGAACAAGTCAGAATATCATTTTTCCTCTTGTAACAATTTACATCCTGATAATAACTCATTGAAGTCTCTTTGTCGAGTGGTGTTTTTTCCCTCTCCGATGAGAGCGTTTCCCCATGCGAAGAAAGAGGCATCTTTGATGAAAAGATTGTCTCCCTTGGGGACACATGAACCTTGTTTGAAAAAGTACACACATCTTGCTCTTTCTTTTCACTTGCGGTTCTGCAATAATTTTTTTCCAGATTGGCCAATTCAGCTACTTCCTTCCCCTGGGCCTTCGTGCATTCTTCGTTTTTGCTCGTGCATATATCACTGGGTTCGAAATCATGAAAGACCTCATTTCGTTCATACTCCCAGTGTGATTCGTTGTGTGCGTCTTTGGGCAGGTCTTCTGGTACGTCTTCTGGTACGTCTTCTGGTACGTCTTCTGGTACGTCTTCTGGTACGTCTTTGGGCAGGTCTTCTGGTACGTCTTCTGGTACGTCTTCTGGTACGTCTTCTGCTACGTCTTTGGGTACACCGTTTGGTGTGCCTTCGTATGTGCCTTCGTATGCGCCTTCGTATGCGCCTTCGTATGCACCTTCGTATGCACCTTCGTATGCTTCCCCATGAGGTCTGAGCTCTCCCTGATGCACATTTTCAAGTACTGAAACAGAAGCAGGTATGGATTTGTTTTTTTTTAATTTCCGATCACATTTTCCTTTTTTACATATATTATTATTACTATCCTTTTTAATCTTTATCTCTTTAATTTTACAATTTTTTGTTCTACATTTTTTCTTCAAATTGATAGTTGGATCATAGTTCATTTCTAAGAAGTCATTGCTTAAATTCCATTTTAATGGTTTGTTAAAGTCTTCATTTATAGTATTATATATATAGTTTATTTCTTTTGTTCTTATAGTTTTAATTGCTAATTTTCTTGCTTCATGAAAACCAAACTTCTGAACAGAATAATATTTTCTTGCAGATTTTGATCCTTGAGTCCATCTTGCTTCCCAACTATTTTTATGTAAATCATACCAAACACCGGAAACTCTAGGTAGACACTTCGCTAAATTTCTTAAATCTTGGGAACATATATTTTCTTGATCTTTCTTTTTCCCATTGGTAAAACAGTTTTTCACAAACGTAACATAATTCTCCAAATCGAGCTCTTGAAGCAGCTCGTCAAAACTCTGCGGATCACCGTTCATTCGTGACAAAACAGTGATGCGATGAAAATGCAAAAAAACGACGACGCGAAAAAAAAAAAAAAAAAAAAAAAATGACAGAAGATCTACTTTTTGGAATAAATAAATAAATAGAAGCTGTTAGTGGGTCCCTTTTTCTATTTGCATATATACCATTTGTAAAATTAAAAAAAAAAAAAAAAAAAAAGGCGCAAAATACGGTAAAATAGAATAACTACAAAACGCACAAAACGCACAAAACACACAAAACACACAAAACAGGTGCAATAGTCTTTTTTTACAAATTTATGGAAATGTCAAAAAGGAAAAAAAAAAAAAAAAAAAAAAAAAAAACCTGTGGACGCATTTTGTGTCATTTTATATAAACCGCATATAGTGGCATTTACGTTATTCTTAACATTTAATGATATGTCTGTTGCTACGCATGGAAAGCTTTACGTAGTGGGTATCACCAAAAAATAGCGTATGTATCGTGATCGTGAACAAATATGCACAAGGCAAAGGGAACCACAATACGCACAGATACATGTGCGCACTTATGCATGCCTACTTATATTTTCTCTCTCGTATGTGCGTATTTATATATATGTATGACCATGGACAATGCACAGTTTTTTCCCTTTCTATTTTCCACAATTTATTTTTGTTCTCTTTTTCCCTTGCCAAGGGTTATATAGAAATGCTATAAGCCAAGTATTACTCTCGCACACAATCTTGCACTTTTTTTTTTTTTTTTTTTGGAGACTTATACATCCTTAAATTTGGCTTTTTACATAATAGGGGAAAGCAGTTTGCTCTTTTTATGTCTCTTCATATATCTACGGAAAAAAGCGTAAGCTCTATATGCCCTTGCGCAAAAAAAAAAAAAAAAAAAAAAAAAAAAGAAGAAGAAAAAAGGTATGCATGCATACGTGCTTAAACACGTAAGCACTTATTTATACGTGCACATATTTGCAAGAGAAGAACGGTTCGATAAATACCCTGGATAGTGTGAGGCTAAGACATATAGAAAAAAAAAATGTTAGGAATATATTTTCTTTATTCCCACAATTTACATATAGGAGTATATCGGAATACAAAAGAATTTCATAGAAATAAACAAATGCCCTGCCCTACCATATTATATGCTTTTAAAAAAAAAAAAAAAAAAAAAAAAAAACTGTTTCAATTCTACAGCATTAATTCTGCTCATTTATGCGTCCATAAGTGTGTACATGTATTCGCCAATTTATCTGTGCATTTTTCCGTTAACCATTCGGTATATCTTTTCTTTTATTTCCATCCTCACCTTTTTACCAAAAATGTTTTATCTCGTATATGCTCATGTAAACAATTTCACATTTTTGCGAATATCAGCAATTATATATTCTGCATAAAGCGGTAAAATAAATATAGGAGCATGGAAACGTTTGTACCCATTTTATTATCATTATTATTATTATTACTATTATTATTATTATTATTATTATTATTATTATTACTATTATTATTATTATTATTATTATTATTATTATTATTATTATTATTATTATTATTATTATTATTATTATTACTATTATTATTATTATTATTATTATTATTATTATTATTATCATTATTATCATTATTATATTTTTTTATTTTTTTTAAGTCTCCAAATATGTACTCTCATACAAGGTGTGTACGTGCACAAACATGTAGCACATTTTAGAACATTTTAAAAAAGATGAAAAGGAACAAAAAAAAAAAAAAAATATAATCTACATAATTCTGATATTTCTTCTTTCCTATCTACATTGTTCTCTTTTTTTTTTTTTTTTTTTCCATTTTCTCCCTTTTTTTCGTAAAAAGGTGCTTACCAATATGGTTGATGTTGAAAGAGGAAATTAAAAAAAAAAAAAAAAAAAAAAAAAAAAAAGGGAAAAACATTGCACATGCCTGATTGAGTCACAACATATACTACTGCTCTTTAAAAATTCTGAACAATTAATAAAAAGTCGGAGAATGGAACGTTGTAGGTTGAAAAATGGAAGACAGAAGTTGCAGTAAGATAAATAGGGGTTTTCCCCTACATACATGCGAGTCGACTTTGCTTCAGTGGTTTTTTCCGACATGCACCCTAGAGTTTATCTGCACCTCATCGCACTTGCTTGCGCATATTTACATACATGCATGTGAGGATACATGTTCTCCTAGCATTTTCGTAAAAATTTTCTACAAAAGACATCCTTCAAATGTATGTCGTAACATTCTCTCATTTTTATCACCAAGTGTACACATGTTTGTAGATACATATATGCACACGAATTTGCGAGCGTGGGTTGGAAGTTTTAGTGTACATAGGCTCTACTAACATTTTGGCAATTTAAAATTTCCCCTTTTGCCTGAACATGTCAGCTAAAATTGAGTAATAAAGTATTAACATGAACAAAAAAAAAAAAAAAAAAAAAAAAAATTTGCACAAAAAGCATTTTGCCAACTTTTGGCAAATATAAAAGGTAGGAATCGCACGTATATGCCATATGCACAATTTTTAAGAAGGCAGAGCATTCTTTGTTGTGTGGCAAAGAATGTGTTCCTTTTTCACCAGTTTGATGAAAAATAATTACACTACTGCAAATTTACCCTACATTTGTTCACATAAAAAAAAAAAAAAAAAAAAGGCGCAAAACGGAGCAAAACAGAACAAAACGGGACAAAACAGGACAAAACGGGACAAAACAGGACAAAACGAGAAACGAAAAAAAAAAAAATTCACTCCAAAATTTCGATATCGAAAAGGGTTATTCAAAAAAGTGCACAGAATAGCACAGAATAGCACAGCAAAGTAAACCACCCACCCACACGCGCGCGCGTTCTTCTGAAAAACCAGCCAAACGTAAGAAAGCTCCTTCTCTTCTCCATCAATCACTTTTCATTTGGTTACTTCCATTTTTTTTTTTCTGTTTAAAGGTCCCCGAAATGATCTCTCCCGTAATTGGTTCTACTGCCCCGAAAATGTGCTTTCCCCTTCTTAAGGCTAGAAAGGAAACATTTTAGAAATTATAATCGGGTATATCGCATGCGTACATAATGAAGACGTGTGGGAAATGTTTCACATTAGACCTTTTTAGAGTCATGCTTCTCCGCATTTTATTTTATATACCCGATATTTTTGGAGAACCTTCTGTTATGTTCCTTTTCAACAGGGGCCATTTAACTGAAAAGAGAAAAAGACAAACGTGAATAGGAAAAAAGTGACTGATCAAAAAAAAAAAAAAAAAAACATTACTTATTCTCATCCTTCAAATGTTTCTTTCCTTAAATTTAGCTAATGGGAAAATGTAAACAAAAGAAAGAAAAGAAAAAAACCTAACCGTTGCACTCATCTGCGTATGCTATTTTTATCTCTCTACTAAATATCTCAAATCTTTTTTTTCGCGAACATGGACCCATGTAATCTTGGGGGGCAACACAATACTGAGAATGAGCGCAAAAAAAAAAAAAAAAAAAAAGTGAGAGCAATACATTAATTACTTTTTATAATAGCTAACCACACAATTAAAAAGGGGAAGAAAGATAATTTGACTTGTAACCCCACTAACCAGTGAGATAACTTTCATAGCAATGTATTTATGAAAAGCTGCAAAGGCGTATGTACATACACAATGTCCGCGTGCATACATTTTGTTTTTCTTTTCCACTTTACCGATTCGCTCTCTATCCAATTTTCCGGGCAGAATTCCTCATAATTAATTACGTTAAGTGTATCTATGAAGAAGAGTGAAAGAAGGAAATGTACATGAAAAGGTTGAAAAGGTTGAAAAGGTTGAAAAAGTTGTGTAGGAAATAAAAGAGAGTTTTACATAGTGGAAATACTTATTAACCAATTTGCTATTGTTATGTGTGCACACAACTGTTTTTTTTTTTTTTTTTTTTTTTTTTTTCATTTTAATAATTTAGTTATTCTTTTTTAGGCTTACCATGAATACAGGGCCATTGTATGTCACAGTCATATGCTGTACTTTCTTTGGACTCAAAAGTAAGGCCTTATAAAAAATAATTTTTCTCTCATTATTTTAGTGGTACATATACATATATGAACATTGACGAAAGAGTAACGAGGTATGGTGCAAACAGTTACCAATAAATTTAGTGTGTTCTCCACAAGGTCCGGAATAATAATCTGGGGGAAGACAGCTAAGGGGGATTCCCGATGCATCCGATTTGACGATCCAATCCTTCGGACATGGCTGTCAAAAATGTACATGCGCGAAAATGTGTATAAACGGAAGTGTGACTATACTCGCACACATAGTACGTAAGAAAGGGGTGTCATTAAAAAAAAGAAGTCTTCACGCTATTTCTTCAGTAGTTACATCATTCTCATCCATTTCACACTCCAGCAAACATGGGAAGTCCACTTTACACAACTTCTCAAATGCCACCTTAACGAAATCATGATTTTACCAAATGAAAACAGTGGTATGAGTGGATGCATGGGGCATAACTGTATGAGTTCATATGTATACTCACACGAATAAATATATTTATGAACTTCCTTTTGCACATCGTCTAACTTTCATGTCCTTATCCAGAGAAAGTAGAGATGCCCTGGACAAACAGGGGCCCGAGTAAAATTTAGGTGCTGAACAAGTAGCATCATCTAATTTTGGGGAATAACAAAAAAAAAAAAAAAAAAAAAAAAAAAAAATTCTTTCCCCATTTAGGCAAATTAACTGAGCACTTTTTTCGTAAAAAGTTACTCTCTTTAATCCATCCCTAAAAAGGAAATAATATATGGGATTTTTTTTTTTTTTTTTTTTTTTATCAAATGGCAAAGTTGAATTGCCACAATTACGATATATGCAACTGTTGAGGTGGTCTCTGTTTTAATAAGATCCTTTCACCTAATTTGTAGTTTTATTTTATTTTATTTTGTTTTATTTTATTTATTTATTTTTTTATTTTATTTTTTTTATAATACTTTGGGGCATATCTTAGAGTAATTTTTTTTGCACTTGTCCTGAAAAAGTAACACACACACAGTGGCCATTTTGACTGGTTAACATGCGTTACGATGGATGGTCTGGGCACGGGTGGCACGTGATTGCTTATGCCCATCTGAAGGTGGACGCATTTAACCTTGCATGGCCAGGAGACTGCACATTTGTTTCCCCATATTTCTTTTTGATCATTTGTCATGTTTGAGAAGTCGTGCGGGAGTAGGCAACTTCCTGTCGTGAGGCACAGAGATGTACATAATACTATTTTTATGTGCACCGTTGCGCTACATTGCGGTATTTGGCGCGTCGCAGCCTTACCGCTAATATGATAAGCTCGTTTTTCGTTTTTTTTTTTCAACCTTCGTAAATCGCGAGCGGGCGACAGTTCTTGTCGTCCTCAGGTACCCACTTCTCGGGGCACTGTGAAGAATAGTTCCTTTCGCAATCAACCGAACAGGGCCTTTAGAAAAAAGAAAAAAAAAAGAAAAAAAAAAAAGAAGTTAAAATTGTAAAGCAGAGACAGAAAAAAGAAAATGGGGAAATGAGAGGATGGACTTCTCCTTTGCACGTCTGTACACGTGCATGCATAGGACCAGGAAATGTTGCATTGCAGTTCTTGGAATTTTTTCTTTTTTGTTTCCTTTTCCATTTGCAAAAATCGGGGACAAGGGCCCCTATATGAAATGGGCGATATGCATTCCTGCGTGTTTCCTGATTTGGACCAGCCTTTGTTCAGGAGTAGGGAAGGGAAAAACACGAAATGGCAACGTGGCATGCACGAAATGGCAACGTGGCATGCACGAAGTGGCAATGTGGCGTGCACGAAATGGCAATGTGGCGTGCACGAAATGGCAATGTGGCATGCACGAAGTGGCAATGTGACAATGAAAAAAGCGCGTTTCTGCTCCGGTGCTCGTTTTCTCCATTTTCCCCATTTTTCCAGATACCCTCTGCGCAGTTATGTCTTTGTTATATATAAAAAAAAAAAAAAAAAAAAAAAATATTTCTGCGTGTGGTCATTTTGCGAAACGGTGCTGTTGTTTGCCTGATGTAGATCGCGTAGGCATATATACACGGGTGCATATACGTATGCATGCATATAGAGATGCTTATATGCACGTGTGCTGTACGAATAATCCCTAAGACAATTTGTGGCGCTTTGAGTAAGGGCTGAAAAACGGCAAAAGAAGAATATGTTTCGTGTTTTGTAATATCCGTAGTGATAGTTTTTTTTTTTTTTTTTTCCCCTCTAACAGGGTTGTGCATGTAGTAAAAACGGAAAAAAAAAAAAAAAAAAAAAAAAAAAGAATTTCCATATTTTTCTCTTTTGTTAGAAAAAAACCTTCCTTTATAGCGGGCAGAAAAAAAAAAAAAAAAAGGTTTAGTAACATGTTACTGCAGAGCGATATAACAGAACAGAGTGGAGAATGGGGAATAAAGGAAAACAGATTATTCCTTTGGCTACTCATATAAAATAATTCAGACAAAAATAAAATTCTATAAAATAAAATCGCTTAGCAGTATGAGAATCTTCCTCATTTTATCCTCTTTTTTATGAACTGTTTTTTAAAAAAAAAAAAAAAAAAAAAACAGCAAAATGTGGGACATATTTTAAGAACAATTAAACCCGCTAGGAATGTTATGTTATTTTATTTTATTTATTTATTTATTTATTTATTTATTTATTTATTTATTTATTTATTTATTTATTTATTTATTTATTTATTTATTTTATTTATTTTTTTTTTTATTATTTTTTTTTTAATTATAACTAGCTAAAAAGGGAGAGGGTTATGGAGAGACTAGTCATGTGCATGTTCTGCAGTTGTGTATGTACACTTGTTGATTACTGAACAAAGGCAAACGCAGACAAGGAAAAAAAAAAAAAAAAAAAAAAAAGTCTTCCCATATTATTTTCATATGGAGTGGTATACTTACTCTTTTTCTTTTTTTCGCATGTGCATAACGCAAGATATGATGGACAAATGTGAAAAAAGCACAGAAAATGCTTATGGGACAAAAATTAAATGAACAATTTTCATCCTGTCATTTTACCTGCACAAGTAAGGTAAAACGGAACAGTTCCTACAACAATTGATCTCTTTGCAAAGTGCAAAATTTGCCATGTCAAAAACATAACCCTATGTTCTAAACAAAACGGATACCTACGCAATTGTTACGTGGATACATATCTCGCAGTACCGTTCTCGCATACCTGAGGAGAGTGCACGGCCAAAGTTCCATACAAGATTACTACTTCTTCACGGTGCACATGTAACCGTGTTGGTATTCCCCCGAATAGGTATCGCCGCATGCACACCGACGACCGTGCGATTGCACCTCTTTGAAAATTTTTATTTTCTTAAAAAATTAAACAAATGAGAGTTTCCTCTCGACAAACACATTTGTCCCACTTCAAAATAGAAAAAGGGAGATGCATTCGTAGAAGGAAGTGTTCACTTCTTATCAATGTTACTCGGAGAACAAAACGGTTATCTGTACATGTACAATGGAACGCATGCATATGGCTAGTACTTTCAAATTGGAAAAAAAAAAAAAAAAAAAAAAAAAACTGCTACTTTAGGGAAGGACCACAGTGTACACGCTCGTGTTAATAAAAAAGAAAAAAAAAAAAAAAAAAAGGAGAAAGTAGTGAACAAGGGTAGAGAAAAAAAAAAGAAAGAGAAGAAGAAGAAGAAAAAAAAGGAAAGGGAAAAGGAAAAACTAGCATAGTAAGCCGCATCAGCTTAAAAGTGGGACTACAGCTTGGCAGCGTTTTCTCCTCCGACTTTTACCGCTTACCGCCTTAGTGTCCCTCCCCTTTTTCCGTGCAATGGCCGAGGAAGGCGCAGAGGAGCGCATTGTGAAACTTCTGCTGAAGTTCGCCGGAAGTGGTATAAAGGGGGGCGAACTTGGCGGAGACGTTGTCAGGCGTCTCATCTCTGACATTGCACTGCCTCTAATGGATGGAGGTTATATGTGCAAAATTGCCCAGTGTGTGAGCAACCGCATTGCAAGAGATACCAAACAGGACGGGGCCAAGAGGAAAAAAACAGAAAAAAGAAGTGATTATCGGGGTGACCATTGGGATGGCGACGATGACGATTACGCAGGTGAAAATTGCAACCGTGATAATGACTGCTATGGGTGCCCCGATCGAGCTAACGTGCTTATTCTATTTTTGGATTGCCTGTATAGCAAACATGGCAATGAGTCCTTTCTTTCTATAGACCTCTCGTGGGTGTTTCACCTGATCAAGTTAAAGGAAAGTTACGATAGTTGCTCTCTTCTCAGTCTTCTGAGGACCGTCCTGTTGCTGATAGAGAAGGCAGAAAAGGGAAGAGGTAGGAGCTTCAGTCCTGTGTTCTTCCTATTGAACCTCGTGAAAGAAAGGGTGGAAGGCGCTGTTAAGCAGGACGCGGAGAAGTATGCTTCGTACAAAATGGGAACGAGGAGCTTGGGCAGTGGAAAAAGTAGTGGTGAAGATTCTTCGGTCGAGAAGGATGATTATGCGCTGGCATCTTATAAAAACCTTCTAGACCATTTCGACCTTGGCTTTATCGATTTGTGTAATTTATTCGCCTTGATAGTGGAAAAGGAGAAAAATAGCAATAGCAACAATCATATTAGCCATGACAGCTATGAAGACCGTGTGAGGGACACGGCGAGAGAGGTCATGTATCTCCTGCCCTATGTCGGCGATGGGGAAATGAGAAACATATTAATAAAGTATTTTTGTTTTGCAGTTAAGGAGTGTATATTTTCTAGAGAGGATTTTGAGAAGGAATGTTTGAATGTAGCGAGGTTAATGTTTATGCTAGTGGGAAATGGTGACTTATGTGTAGTAGGTACACCCCATACTTATAATGGTGAAGGTATTGAAAGCGGTAGCAATGGTTATACAGAACAGAAGGGATATTATTCCCATGCTGATGTATATCGTACATTCTGTGAAAATATTTACCATGGGAAGGAGAGAAAATTTTGTTCTCAATTGTTATGTGACATATACAACTTTCTTATTTTGTATATTGATTATATATATAATGTAGAATTTGTGAAAAGTGCACACATAAACGATGTTCGTTATTTTTTTCTCCTTTTTAAGGAGGGTTATAAAGATGAAGAGGTTTTGAAAAAGGTTATTTTTCTGTACAGTACGATTAAACATATTTGCGAAGAAATAAACTATCAAAAGGATATAGCATTTTTTTTGCAAGCATGGGAATTGTATGAATGTACGTTTAGATGCATTAACAATTTCTCTGTACATTTATTAAAAACAAACTGGCATAAGGTCATCGATCTGTTGTGTACATCTTCATCTATCAGGAACAAGTATGAAAAGTTGAAAAATGCCTCATCCTATCATTTCACTAAAAGCTCATTACACAAGTTGGAATCTATCAAAATGGAAGGACAAAATCAATTAATGGACCAAGATGGGGATCTTCTTCTCTTTTCACAGTTAGACTTTTATATTTTCACCATTTGTGTCAGGGGGAAAAATACATTTTGCAGCTATTGCGAATGGATAATGCTTGTCCTGACCGAGTACATTTTGTGGTTGCTTTTGGTCCATAGCAATAGCACGGTAACTCGTTTTTCTCTATGTGAACTGGTAAGTTATGAAAATAGAGATATAAATATGGAGAAACCGTTTGGGATGAATAAGGAAAAGGAGGAATGTCTTGATATACACATTTTAATAAACAGCATGAGTGATATTTTTTTTTTTCACATTTTTTTTATCGAGAGTGTAAAACCTACATGGTTTATTAAGGGAGATATGCCATTTTATGAATTTAGGACAAAAAATATGATCATAACAAAAATTCTGAAGAGGACTGATCTTACCTACGCTAACGAGTTTTTCTCCTGCTTAGACAGGATGAACCTCTTACACACCAACGCGAGGATTATCCTGGAAAGTCTTCTGCAGGCCATGTGTTTAATGGAGAAAAGGAGCAACGATAAGCATGGATGGAGTGATAATAATCTGCAAAGAGAGCATGAGGGAAGATCCAAAATAGGGAGAAGCGTCGATCTACACGGAATCCTGGTTAGCGTCGTTAAAAAGGTGAAAAATGTGTGCATCAGTAGGAGAGAAGATTCTCTAATTCTTCTGCTGCAAGTTGTGACGAAGCTAAATGGTCATTTGGACTTTTTTATTTCCATGAAGCGCTTTTCCGTTTTTCTTGAACTTTTCGAGGAGAGCTTCTTTTCTAAGCACCTTAACATTTTTGAGATACTACTAAACATTAACAGAAACCGCTTTTCAAGGGAAAAACAAAATTATAAACAAGTAAAGCGCATTATATCGACGTGCAATTCTACCAGCGATTTGCTAAACGTTTTTTTGGAAGAGTTTAACGCAATTTTGTCTCTCAACATGCATGTGTATTTTTACGGTTTTATGCGACTTTTTCACTTGATAGTGAGGCAAAAAGGTATAGCGGAAAATAACGATTCTTTTCTTTTTCATCTAGACATGGAAGATACCAATGAACTGACATCCCTTCTGATTCTTTACTCGTTTAAAAATGGGTTGGGCATCCTGTTTGAAAAGAGCAGCATGAAAAGTGTAGTAGCGAAATATATGACCACGTTCAGAAATTTCCTGGGTAGCGAAGATTCGGATGGTCTCGCGGCGAAGAGGTTACTTCTGTTTGCGGACACACTCGAGTGTATCAGTTCTTCAAGGGGGCTATCCTCCAACCATCGCGTCGATGGCAGCAACGTCGGCAGCAACGTCGGTAGAAACGTCGGAAGCAACGTCGGAAGCAACGTCGGCAGTGGATATTTCTTCACGGGAGAAGACGGCGCCTTTTGCGAGGAAGCCGAGAGACTTTACCGCCAATGTGCTCACACTTTGGAAGACCTAAACGGAAATAATACGCGGGGAGGTAATTTCAAAAAGGTTTTGTGCATTGCGTATATGGCTAACATGTGCACATTTGTAAACACGGAAGAGGACGACGCTCTGGTGAGGAAAATCCTATATATGGAAATAAAAAAGGGGAACGACGAAACGCATGAGAAGGAAAAGAATTATAGGGAAGATAGCGAGAGAAATAACAATTGTAGGGAATATTTCCATTTTTACAAGTATAAATATGTGTATAAGGTAATTTCACAGTTTAGCTTGTTATCCTTCAGTGACGATAATGAACTGTATACGTTTTCAGAAAAGGTTATTAACGATATAGATGTGTGCACAGACGAATTAGTGTATGTATATTTCATAATCAGACGTTTCGTGATCCCATCGATCTTTTGCGAATCGCCGAGAAATTCTCCCCCTAAAATAGATGAAAAAAAGAAAAAAAACATCTTGATGCTTCTACTGAAGCAGAGTAGTATTCTAATTGACAGATGCTGTGCTTGTAAGTACCCCACGCATCTTCTTGAAGATATCTTCATAACTATGTTTGACCCGATGATAGTTAAATATGACATGGGCATGGGCATGGGCATGGGCATGGACATGTACACGTGCAAGTGCAAGTGCAAGTGCATGTGCAAGTGCACTGATGTGTACACTGATAAAGGGATATTTTCAAGTGAAATAATTAAAGGGAGAAAGAAAAAAGGAAGAAAAGAAGAAGATGTACATGTTGAAGGAAGGGAAGAAAATTGTAAGCAGAAGAAGGAAACCCCTTTTTTGTTGTTGGACTATGTTAAGAAAATATTAGAAGACAGTAAAACGAAACTGTCACTAAGTAGATGTGTGGTAATTCCGTTTCTGACATCTTATTTTTATAGTTTAATAGAAAATGATGATGTAATACATACGACGAAAGAATATGTTGATAGTTTTGTTGAAACTATTGTGGACATATTGATGTATAAAGAGTATGTGTTAGTAGACAGTAAAAAGAGCTTTACCAATAATACCTTTAAAATAAAAAGGGGAAATATTAATATTGTCAATTTTATTAATGAGAAAATATGTTACTACTTTTTGAGCAAAATACAGAAGAGTCAACATATACATTTCCCATCCGAACTTTACGAAATACACCATACATCAATTTTTTTGAGGATACTAACCCTAATATTTTTAACTAGTCTTTTTCGTATATTAGATGAGAAATATATTTCTTTTAGGAAAATTACTCAAAAGGGAAAAGACAAAGAAATTTTTTACCGCAAGAGGAACTTGATTCTTAGTATTTACGAACGTCTAATTGTTCATATTTTACGTCGCATTGACAACAGAAATGTGCATAACATGTCCCCCATGGAGAAGGTTAATAATAGAGAGAAAAAAAAAAGATATGCTAATAATGGAGATATCTATGGTAAGGATGATTCTTCTCCTCCATTGCCTTCGTCCAATGGTCATAACATCCAAATAAGGGGTCTCCAAGCACTTTGCTGTCTTTCAATGTATTTTAAGCATTTAAAAAAGTCAAAAAGGAAAAATATAATTTCGTATGTAAATAATCTTTTACATTATGATCATCTAAATAGCACACGCCAATACCTAGAATTATTTTTTTCATCAATATGTAATTCTTCTTTTGTGCTTGTGTATCCACATTTGGTTAAAAATATTTCCGAGCATACGGCAAATACTCAGTTAACTGTGAGCTGTCTTATGATATGTTCATATATTTTTCTTAAATCTAAATTTAGTTATTACTCGTTCAGGAAATTGTATCACAATTCTTTTGCAAATGCATGTCTTGTTCAGAAAAAATACAGCGCTAATTTAGCTCGAACAAAATCGAAAAAAAAAAAAAAGGTGGAAGCGAAAAAAATCAGGTGCATCATAGATCAGATCGTTAAAAGGAGCCAAAACAACGCGGATGCAATTGCCCAGGCGGTGAGAGACTCGCAAGGTAAAAGAAGCAAGAGAGGAACAAAACATATGAAAGGTGCGCGGAGTTTCGGAAAGAAGGGAATGGCCCCCCCACCTGGTCACCGCACCAAATGCCCAGAGGGTAGCACAAAAAAAGGCGTAACCGGTTACCGCAAAGGTAGGGATAGTAGCAAGGGGTGGAAAATGGAGCCGCAGGACGAGCCACTAGACGAACCGCTAGACGAACCGCCAAACGAACCGCTAAACGAACCACCAGCAGTGGGAGGCGCGGAAGGGAACTACTTCTACTCCGAACATATTTGCAGATGCCTGTCGAAATTGCTGCATAAGGTGGTGTGCCTCTGCTCTTCACACGCAGCTTTGATAAGGAGCATAGCGCAGTTTATCCTGTACACATTTCTGAAAAAAAAAAGAGACTTTTTAACAAATTCTTTTTTTGCAAGTACATATTCTTATATTAAGAATAATAAGGACTGCAAAAGGATAAGGAAAAAGATGAAAATGCAATTTAAATATTGGGATGTGTCTTTTTTTGAAGATATCCGCGTGCTGTTACCTGCTTACAACTACTCGTTCAACTACTTCGATGAGGATTTAAATTATGAAGATGCGAATACATTTGCGCACGTTTTGTACAACCACGAACTAGTCACCTCGTACACGTTCATTGACACGGTGAAAAAAATAGTGCAGCAGGAAATGTCCGCGATCATATTCAACGTGGACTTGGAAAAGCAAAGACAGACACAGAGGCAAATGCTCCTGTCGAAAAACAACACAGTGTGTCCGTATTTACCACAGGACGTTTTTACCAATATGCTTGAAAAGAATCTGCGGGAGGGAGTAGAAATGGGTGACGGAATTGCCGAAAATTCGAAGTCAATCGAGGGGAAAAGAAAACCAAATGGAGACATAAGAGAAAATATGTGGGATGGAAAAAAAAGCAATGTGGTGGATTTGCAGGATGGTGAGGGAGGAAGAAAAAATGAAGAAGCTGAAGATACAGGGAAGGTAGCTCATTGCAATACGAAAGATGAAGAACAGATTGATAACATTTTGGAAAAAAACAGAAAAAATTATCAGAAAAAGTTTGACCCAATTGCAAGTATTCTTATGGTAAATAACGAATTTAGGCGAATGTATCAACAAAGAAAGAAGAATAATTTAATAGTTATCGCATCGTTAATAGATAAAGTGCCAAATTTAGCTGGCTTGTGCAGGACGTGTGAAATTTTTAATGTGAAAAAGTTATTAATCGATAATGTAAATATAGTTAAGGATTTTCAATTTAAAAAAATTTCTTCCACTGCAAATAAATGGGTAAATGTAAAAGAACTTAAAAAAGGTGATATAATTAATTATTTAATAAAAAAAAGAAAAAAATATTTCATCATCGGTTTGGAACAAACTAATAATAGTCAACGATTAAATGATTTTATTTTTCCAAAAAAGTGTATATTAATACTAGGAGATGAAAAAGAGGGACTTCCCTCTTCTATCCTTCTGTTTTTGCATCACTGTGTGGAAATTCCAGGCCAAGGCATAATCCGATCTCTCAACGTGCACGTATCAGCGGCGATAACTATATACGAATACTTCAAGCAGCAAAGTTGAGCTGTATTTGCCAAGGACGCGAAAATAATGTAGATTCAATGTACCATGCAATGTGTGAGAAAATTCCCCAACCATGGTAAAAGTGAAACAGTGTGGACATGCGCGCGCATGTGTGTATCCTGACGTAGGTATTCTTCTTCCAAATTGACGTCCAAAAAGGGGGGAAAACCTTGTGTGCAAACATTTGTTTACATGTTCGTCACGCTTATCGCCTTTTTTTACCTTGCCCGTGCATAACGTTTCGTCCTAGCTATTTGAGTTAGTCGTTCACATCGTTAGCCAGTAAAGCGGGAAAGCAGCGTGACTGTAGAGCGACACTGTGGCAATGTCATCGATTTACCGATTGGTTAGTTAACCTGTCGAATGTGTCTCATCCGCACATTCAACGTTTATTTGTTAATTTATTTGATATGCCCCCCTCCCCCCTCTTTTTACCTACCTTGCGTGTTCATATTTTTTTTTTTACCCAATCTGAGTTTTTTTTTTTTTTTTTTTTTTTTTTTTTTTTTTTCCAGCCTTTTACCTAGTCCCAGCATTTTTAACAACACGTAGCGTTGTGTGTTTATGCATAAAATATTTTACTTAGATTGGTCTTTAATAAATATAACTATGCCACACCTCTTTTTAAGAATTGCCTTATGTAGCTACGCGCGATACTGTTGCGGTGCAACGTCCGCGAGGCTCCATCACTTTTAGAGTAAAATTTTTTTAGTTTTTTAATGTTTCGGTTTTTTACTTATCAATTTTTTATCTTCTCCGTTTTTTGTTTTCACGTTTTTTTAGTTTTTCCCTTTTTCATTTTCTCCCTTTTTTAGTATCCTTTTACTTTATTTTCGCTTTTTTCCCTTGCTTTTCGTCCATTCCTTCTTTTCCACTAATATTCTGGCTCACCTGTTCTCACCCTTCACTTTCAGCCACTGCATCCGCGATTTTGATTTGCGCGAACAGAGGGCCAATGACGCAAACCAAGGCCAGGGAGATTGCTGAAAAATATGAACTAGAATTAGTGACGAAGATAATTTTAAATTATAATTTCAAGAATGTGGCTATTCAGTTGCCCGACTGTATGCTGAACGACTCTCTGTTCATTTCGAACAGCATTCAGGATGGGCTGAAAAAATGGGGAAGCGGCAAGGACGGTCAAAAAGTGGAGCATAAAGAAGTTGCAGAAGTGGCAGAACATGGAGAAAATGGTTGTTCCCCAAATGGTGCTACCGAAAATTGTTGCTCTACAAATGCGGGTACAGATAATAATGGGGACACCTCTAATAGCATCGGGCCGGGTTCCTGCTGCAAAGAGAGGACAGAGGTGCAGGGGAAGGAGTTTGGCGGAAGCCCAGTTAATCTGTACATTTTAGGTGACACAACATTGAACGAATGCTGCGAAGATTACGTAAGTGCTGATCACGTTCATGCAGATTTTTTAGTCCATTATGGAATTTCATGTCAATCATTTATTACTCCTTACATTCCTTCAGTGTACATATTTAATAAAAAAAAAATACAGGACAATTTTTTCCAAAATGTCAATCAATATTTAGTTAAAAATAGAATTATCGATCAAAAAAATATTTCCATTCTTTTGTGTGATGTGTCTTACATAAATTGCTTGACGCAGCTGGTGAGCTGCTTCGTCGATAAGGGGCGATTTGGAGAGGGCACCGAAATGGCCTACGACGTGGGTGGCGTATTTTTCGGGGGCAGCAGTCTTTACGAGCTTAGCGGTAAAGCGGTGTCTGCTGGGAAAATCGAGTGGGGGGGCAATGACCACTATGAACGGAAAAATGATGACCATGCAGGAAAAAATTATGACCATGAAGGAAAAAATTATGACCATGCAGGAAAAAATTATGACCATGCAGGAAAAAATTATGACCATGCAGGAAAAAATTATGATAATGCAGGAAAAAATTATGACCAGGGCAGACGGAAGGACGACTACGCGGGGGAGAGCCCCGTGTTCACCAACGTAATCGTATGCCTGCACCGAATTGCGAATAACATGAAGGGAAAAGTGTGTTACGGTTTTTTTGACAACTGTGTGCAGTTTGATGTTGACGAGAAAATACTGGACGAATACGCCTTTCTTTGCGGGAGATTGTTATTTAAAGTTTTTTATTGTGGGAAGAAAAAAAGGTTTATTTATAAAGTAATGAAGAAGGAAGATATGTTACCAAAGAGAGAGGATACAAAATGGAAACTTTTTATTTTTTCAGATGGAAAAAATAATTTTCTGAACAGGTCATTATTGGAACATGGATATTGTTATGATGTATATATTTACAATGAAGAAAATGTATTTACAAAAAAGGAAAATTCTCATGTAGATAAATTACTCTTAAGGAGATACAACTTAGTTGAAAAATGTAAAGAAATTAACATGTTTGGAATTATAATAGGTAATGTAAATTTAAAAAAAAATAAAGAGATGAAAAAATTAATTAATTATATATTACGTAAAAAAGGGAAAAAATGTTTTACTATTGTGACCAACAAATTGAATAGTGCAAAACTGGAAAATTTCTACGATATTGAAATGTATATATTGTTAACCTGTCCAGAAAATAATTTTGTCGAACTAAAAGACTTTTCCAAAAAAATTATTAACCCGTATGAGTTTTTTGTTGCTTATGGATATGTTGATTGGCAATGCAGTTATATCCTAGAATTTTGTGACCTATTAAATATTAATTCTGTAAAAAAAGAATGGGAAGATATGCACACAAACAAATACTTCTTATGGAATTTCACTCTCACTCAAGAATCGCTAAGTTTAAAAAATGGACATGTGGAAGGAGGACATGTGGAGGAAGAAAATGCGTTGGAAAAATATGAACATCTAATTGATTATAGCTCCTCGTGCATACCTGTTAATGAACAAAGGGCATTTATATCTACATTTGATGAGAAATTACCAATGTGCCAATACTTTTTAGAAACCTTAAAAGAGAACAGTAACAGGGATTTCACAGGGGTTGACATGAATTACAACATTACCCATATTCCCACTGTTGTTCAAGGGCTACATGGAATAGCGCAGAGGTACGACTCGGACGTCAGGACTTTAAATGGTAGCCCTGAAGGAGAGGAGGATGTGTGAAGGGGAAATAGCTGCGTTTGTATAAACGGTGGAGGAAAGCTTGTAAGAGTTACCACTTGGCGTTCTGCGTAAAGACCGCACAAGGAGGGGGAAAGTCACCTTTTTTTTTTTTTTTTTTTTTTTTAGTTAGGCTCGCGAATACACTGTTGACACATATACAAGCTGCGAACATGTTGTGGGTATTTTGACCGATGTCGTGCGATCAATTCAGGGACGCGTTGAAACGGTGTACGGTGCGTTAGTAGTTTGCTTATCACATGTAAGCTGAGAATTGGCTTTTACCCTTTTAGCTCCACCTCCGCCTAACTTTTTTTTTTTTTTTTTTTTACTCCTTTCTGTTTTAATTTTTTAAATAAAAATATATATTTTTACGTGGATAAAAGAATTGCCAATTTGAATTTTTTTTTTTTTTTTTTTTTTTATCGCATGACATACTCCCCATTATGTCACGAACTTTATTTCACTCCGTGCGTTTCCCAATTTAAAGATGAGAAAACTTGAGCTGGCTTTTTTTTTTGTTTTAAAGTTAATGTTATCCCCAACAACGAAATGAGAGAAAAAAATTTTATAGCACAGTAGCTAAGTTGTACGGAGCACGAAGTGCATTGCATACGGCTTAATTCATATGGTACAAAAATGTGCCTTTTTTTTTCTGACCTTCTCGAAAGCAAACTTGGCACAGTCAAAAATTTGCGAATTGGCAAAAAAAAAAAAAAAAAAAAAAAAAGGTCCAATCGAAAGAGGCGAAGTGAATGTAGTTACAAGCGAAGTTACCTGACCCAATGGAATTAACGAGACCAACATATTGACAAGGCAAAGAGCAGTGTTTACGGACCCATGCAATTTGGAGGGAAAAATTTGAGAAAAGGGAAACTCTTCCATGTTTCTTCGAAGATAAGAAGAGGGGTTCTTATTTTTTTGTGAAACGAGCACTTAATAATGTATGCAGAGAAAAATTAATATTATGATTTTTGTCGTTTTCCACCAAGTTAGTTACTTTTCTACAAGGTTCATATGAGAAGAAAACCTCTCGTACTTGTGCCACGTATATCTACATATGTGTGGCTCAGAGCGGTTTTCAAACCATAATGCAAAAAAAAAAAAAAAAAAGAAAAAAAAAAGAAAAAAAAAAAGGGTGAGGTACAAAGTTTTTGTACACAGATAGTGCTAGGGTGAGGTACAAAGTTTTTGTACACAGATAGTGCTAGGGTGAGTAGCCTATTTTGTTTTTCTTATACTTCTTTTTTTTCTCCCTTCTTATTTTCCAATTTGTTATATGTTCCAATTTTATATATTCCTCGTCCCCCTATTTTCCCAAGAATGAAGGACATCGCTTTTTTTTTCCTACCTATGGGAATAGCCTTATCTGTGTTGTTACTTAGTGGTGTTGCCATGTTTCAAAGTTTAGCTATATCAGCTCAGAAAAGAAGTATTAATTTTCAAATGTACTCATACAAAATAAATGTATCGATTTCTTCTATCATATCTTTATATGCATTGTTAAGATTAAGTTTAACAATACTGGAATTGAAATATAATCAAGTGAGAGAGAATTATGAAAGTAGTAATTTACAACATATAAATTCATCATATTTAAAAAAAATAAGATTACAAAGGAATTTTTGGATACTACTTTTATGTTCAATAGCATGGATTTTTTACATTCGTTTTACTTACCTACTTTTATATTATCGAGAAAAAGTTAAAAAAAGTGATGAAGAGTATGAGAAATGGATGGAAGAAAATAGACATAACAAGAAAATGAACTCGTTATCATCACAAAGTAATATAGAACAACTACAAAATGTTTACCAGGTGAATGATAACGCCAAATTATTAACACATAAATGGGATACCAGTGATGCTACTACTGATGAAAATGAAGATACAAAGGAAAAATCTTCCGTGCTCGCTGGAGAAAACAAGAAAAAAGCAAACATTCGTCAGAGACGCTGAGAGTCTATATTCGTTCTAAACCCAGAATAACGGGGAGATATCCATATTCCATCAACAAATGGCACAACATTGCAATTTCTCACAGTAGAATTTGAAATTTCGAAAAAAAAAAAAAAAAAAAAAAATAATAATGATAATATTACCATGTCGTGATGATGCCCTGTGTCAAGGCGCATCGCCGTGTTTTCATTTTTTTTTTTTTTCTGTATAAGACTGCATTTTTTGCTATTTTTTTTTTTTTTTTCCCCACCCCGTTTAATTGTCGCGGTTCACCCTCGTGTGCTGCAGCCTATACTTTTGCAAAAGTCGGTTGCGTTTGGCATCGATGTCTTCTTCTTCGCCATGGATATCATCTCCCATTTGGAGGCGTGTTGGAGTACTTGTCTCTGCCACATGGCCCACTGCATCTCCCATGTTGTAGTCGGGAGAAAGTTTGGAACATTCTTCTAATTCTGTTAATTCGTTTATTATTCTCCTTTCTTCTTCAATGAGCCACAAAGGTTTTATGTATTTAACGATACACCCTTTGCTTCTCATTTTTTCGAGGAAATGTATCATATCAAGGTTTGGTCTTGCCGTTTTTGGTAATATTTCAAACTTATAAGGTTTTATATGTGCTCTTAAGTTAACTCGTTCCATATAAACAATAGTTACAGATCCACCAACTTTTTTTATTACATCAATGGATGATTGATCTGCATTGGAAACTTCAATATCGATTTTGTAAGGAAAAGGATAATCATTTACATTAAATAGTTTTACTCCATTTTTTACCTTAACACATTTAGAATCATTTAAATGTCTCTGTGTTACAGGAAAACGAGTATCTAATCTTCCTTTTTCAATAAAGTATCTTAATTTTGATAGGTTTAAACAGTCATAATTTTTTTTTTGCCTACTTAACCAAGCTTCTGGCCATTTAGGTAATCTTCTATACAATGGTGTTTTCCCACTTTCAAATGTCCTACTATTAGGTCTTCCAGATTTTCGATGTTTATGTTTATCTCTAATTCCTTTCCCTGGACACTTATCACCTCTTCCTCTTTTTTTTTTTCTTTGTCTATTCAATCCCAATGTTCGTAAATTCCTTGGTTCAATTGGAAACAAACTTTTTTTACTATATGCAAAACGCCTATTAAAGGGATGACTTTCAAAATTACCTTCCGAACCGTCATGAAATATTTCCCTAAAATGTTTTCCCACTTTCATTTTGCCACACTCTTCATCGTAACTCCTACCATTAATGCTCTTCCCCTCATTTCTCCCATATACCTCAATACATTTTCCACTGCTTATATGTCTATAAAGGGGAATTCTATTAACGCCTATCCATTTTTTCAATATAAAACCAACTAGCCAATTTGCCATTTTTCATCATGTTTAAAAAAAAAAAAAAAAAAAAAAGGGGAGCTAGCTAAAAGTGTTATTACCTTGCAACATGCTCTCCCGAATGAACATTACCAAGTCAGAAATTTCCTTTCCAAAAAGTTGTATCTCCGTGATGCAATTCCGATACATATTAATTCACGAAAATTGCAACATGCAAAAATAAGCTGTTATCGTGTGCACTTAAATACATGGTGGATTATCTCGCAATGCGGTGCTTTATAACCAAACTCGTTTTTATGTTTTTCTGCACGTAACTAAATGCGTGTGCAAGTTTACTATTTCCAGATTGAGAAAAGGAAAAGGTGCATACTCAACTTATGCAAGCACGGAGTGACATACGTTAACACTGAATGGGAATTTTTTTTAAACGGTTTTTGTGCTAACGTTAAAGGGTCCATTTCGCCTTTCAAGCGGTACGAGCACGCGGACATGCACAAGTATCTACCATAACCCACGTAAAATAATCGCAATGTCCAAGGGCTCACCAGGGCCTTGTGCACCTTTTAGCTTGTCGTTTCTTCTCCTCGATGTATGCACTCTTTTTTTTACCTCCTTCCTTGCAGATCTAATTTTTTTCAAAAAATTGCGTATTGCGGGTGGCACAAGCGTTGGAAACCATGAGAAATAGCACATATGTGGCTTTAACTCTTTATGCGTAGTCACCGGTTGAAGCTTACAAAACAGTGTGGGGGAGAGAACACGTAAAATATGTAAATATTCTCTTCTTTCCCCTACCAGTTTTACTCGTTTTTGTTTGCAAATACACGCACGCCGTTTTTTAATTCCCTTTAAAACGGTATATTGCAGGGTGCGCATTGCTTACTATATATATGCAAATTCTAGCGGTGAAGGGAAAACCGATCAACTGATTTTTTTTTTTTTTTTTTTTTTTTTTTATCCTTGCACCTCGACTGCGCACGTAAGAGCAGGGAGCCACTGCACCCTTGTATGCGCACAGTAGTTATTTCCGAAATTTTCTGCAAAGCGATAAAGCCGCAGTGAAGGAGCATTCAAAAATTAATTGGGCAACCGCGTGTAAGCGTGAGAGCACGGAGGCAATCACGCACATATGCATGTATGTATGAACGCTTATGCGCATGCACGCGTGTACGCATGAACGCTTGCAGTCATACTCTCGTACTCGTATGCATACAAATGCGTCACTACCTTAAAGGAGCGCATACGCAGCGCGTTTTATGTGCCATCGTCCTAAAGCATTCGCACGGTGCCCGCTGCTTACCTCGTACTACTTGGTCCTTTTTCACAGTGAGCATTGCTTTAGCGCCGAGCATGGATGATGGTTATCTCATTTATACACAGCTTGGCCCTTTTCGAATGCATCCATTTTCCTCCAAACTGCCCCTATTCCGTTAGAAAAATAATAGTGTCCCTAAAGGAAGCGCGCATTTGGTGCGTATTTGCCGATAGCAACTTAGCGCGGTGTTGCAAAAACACTCAAAGTACGTACACGTTGCCATTCTGTGAGTTTGCACATTCCGCGCTATCGCTAGGAGACCCCATGCCTTTCTTTTCATGATGTGTTAAATACACCTATCTATGTATCTTTCTCCCATAGTAGCTCCTCTCTGCGTGCCAATTGAGAAGGCAGTGTTTATGCGTTTTTCTGTTTATGCGTTTTTCTGTTTATGCGTTTTTCTGTTTATGCGTTTTTCTGTTTATGCGTTTTTCTGTTTATGCGTTTTTCTGTTTATGCGTTTTTCTGTTTATGCGTTTTTCTGTTTATGCGTTTTTCTGTTTATGCGTTTTTCTGTTTATGCGTTTTTCTGTTTATGCGTTTTTCTGTTTATGAGTTTTTCTGTTTATGCGTTTTTCTGTTTTTTTTTTTTTTTTTTTTTTCGCGTAAATCACCCACACGTGTTGGTAAAGGGGTGTCCCATTTGTCGCGTTACGTGAACACCGCTTTGTCCTGCCTTGTACCACTAAGCAGCACATTTCAACGATGGGGACTCTCGAGATTGAGAGAAACTGCACACTGTACATTTGCACGGAGCAGTGCGAAATTCCCTCATTGGGAGAAATACAAAAGCAGTTAGAAAGCCAAAATGTGGAAAAAAAAATTGAAGGTATGGAAAACTTAATTTTTAATATTATACAGGGAGAACCATATGGCAACTTACTTATGTGTGTGATTCGATTTATTGTTCCTCATTGTGATCATAGATTGAAAAAAATGTGTCATATATTTTTTGAGATTGTAGACAAATGTAATAATGATGGTTCTTTAAAGGAAGAAATGATTCTAGTTTGTAATGCATTGAGGAATGATATTATTTCTCCAAATGAATATGTACGTGGTTCTACTTTAAGACTGTTAAGTAAGATAAAGTATCTAAAAATTATTGAACCGTTAATTGAAGCTATTACAAAAAATTTAAGTCATAGACATAGCTATGTTAGAAAAAATGCCATCAGTTGTATTCATACTATTATAAAAGAACATGGAATTGACGTTATGCCAAATTCTGTAAAAGAAATTGAAAAGATATTATTTTTAGAAGTTGATATATCAACCAAAAGGAGTGCTTTATCTTTGTTAATAGATGTAGATCCACTCACTACTCTCAAGTATATTCTCTCACTAAATGAGCAACTCTACGATACTGCAGATGTTATTCTGCTAGAAGTTATTCATTTGTTTAAACGGTTATACATTCCGCACGTTTTTGATGACTCCTATTTGCTCATTAAAGATGAGGATGACGATGATGGGGATGACGATGGGGATGACGATGGGGATGACGATGGGGATGACGATGATGGGGATGACGATGATGAGGATGACGATGATGAGGATGACGATGATGGTGATGGAGGGGGAAACGGCCAGGAAGGAAACGATGACGAGGGGGGGGAAGCTGTACAGGGGAACAACGGTTTTTCCACGGGGGGGAAGAGAAAAGGAAGATTTACCTATGCAGATGGTATTGGAACTTCAGAAGGGGTTAGGGTTCAGGGAAGGAGTCAAACTAACGAGAAAAACATGTTACAAAATGTTCTTTGTGAAGATATTAAGTTTAAGAAGAAAAAATTAAACGAGAAGGACTATAGCCAATATAAGAATAATGTGATTAAAATTCTTTTAAATATGTTGAGCAAAAATGTGAGTAATAGTGTACTTTACGAAGGTGCATGTTGTCTATTGTACATGAGTAGTTCTACTTTAAGCATCAAAACTGCCAGCGAATGCTTCATAAAGTTACTCATAAATCAACATGACAATAATATAAAACTTATTGTCATAGATAAACTGTATTATATCATGTGTAAGTGGAAACATATACTGGAATGTTATTCCATGGATCTACTGAGAGCTGTTAACTTTCCCTCAAGAGATATAAAAGTAAAAATTTTGAACTTAGTTTTACATGTTCTTACAAAGAGAAATGTGAATCTAGTTTTAAATGTTCTGAAGAAGGAACTTCTTAAACTTAACGATCAGGTTGTATTTACAAAAAATGTGCAACAAAAAAATCGTTACAGTAGTAATAACTCCGGGAATACTTGCCATTCAACCGTTGTAGACTCCTACCAACAAGGCGTAAGTGCTACGAATTGTAACGAAATATGCGGATATAAAAAGATTATGATTAAGGCACTTCAACATGTGTGCAATATGTATCCCAATGAATGTCTAAACATTGTAGATGTATTACTAATATATGCTAATGATGACGAAAAAGAAATTAACTACGAAGCAGCAATGTGTTTAAAGAAGTTAGCGTATAACCAAACTCTTCAAAATTGTATACTTGAAAAAATATCCGTATCAATTTTTGAAATGAAAAAAACTTCCATATTGCGAATTTTTTTTTGGACCATTGGTCAGTATATGAAAGAAGAAAAAATGATTACCATTTTTATGAGTAGGCTATATGATAATATTTCGAGCTTTCTGAATAACAATCTTGATTTAGACATACTTAGCAAAATTGAGAACGAAAAATTTGAGAAAAATAAAATTACAAAATTTCCTTCCATTGGCTCACAAATACAAACAAAAACAGTTATACTGGAGGATGGGACATACGCTACGGAGGCATTCTTAAAAAGTCACAGCTCGAATGATACTGGTAGTAACAACGAATTGCATCATTCCTTTGCCTATAGCTTGCTGTGCGAAAATGACGACTTGCTTCTCTCCGTCCTTTGCGTGTGCGTAACCAAGCTTTATTTGAAGTTGCTATCAATCGTTAGCACAACTTTCTCCTTCCTAGCAGAGGGTCACCCGGACAGAGGGGCGGACGCCGGGGAGAATGACAGTTCCCTGAACGCATTCAGAAATAAGGCCATATACGTCTTGGCAAGCGTGTCAAAGTATCTGACGCGAAAGAATGTCCAAAGCGCGATTAGCGGCGTTGGCGGGGGTAGCGGCGTTGGCGGGGGCAGCGGCGTTGGCGCGATTGGCGGCGTTGGAGGGGGTAGCGGAGACGAAAACGACAGCAACATTGTAAGAATAAATCAGTGTTTAACCATACTGCTGAAGATTACGAAAGAGAAAGTATTTTGCGATAATGGAAGCAAAATTATATTGAGAACATTCCTAAATGGGGATAAATATTTTCAAAAATTTTTGCTAAAGGAGGAGGAGAAGTATAGCAGCATATACGAATCGAGGAAGGGCATGGAGGAGTGTAGCAGTGTAAACGAACCGGGGGAGAGTAAAACGGACGGGGAGAGTAAAACGGAGGGGGAGATAAAACTGCTGAAAAAAGAAGCAAAGACAAAGAGCGCGAACTGCGGCGAAAAAGAAAGTGTAGACAGTAACATAAATTTTCGAGTGTTGGAAAAAACCAAAAATATATTAAGTAAGTTGAGTGAAGAATACAATGATGTATCGGCAATAAATAATCATGTAGAAAAAATAAAATTAAAGTATGCATTAAATAATAATATATTATGTGAACAAAATAAATTTATTATATATCCAAAATATAAATTTGCATGCGAATGTAAGCATGAATGCAATAATTATTGCACACCATCATCTTTATTTTTGAGAAAATTGTGCAAATCACAAATATTAACTGGTATTGATGATGATATATTTATTGAAGCTATTCCAATTATATCAAATATAAATTTAATTATATATTTAAATTTTTATAATAAATTAAATATTTATTTACAAAATATTTTTATTAATTTATTTACGTATAATAATTTAAAAGTTATTGACAAGATTTCTTTTTTTAATTTATCACCTTATGAAAAAAAAAAAAAAAAAATTAGCTTTAAAGTTCATAGTACTGAGAATGGAATTATTTTTGGTTATATTTTTTATGAGAAAAAAAATGATTTAAATAAGAACTATATTATTTTAAATGAACTTAATATTAATATGACGGATTTTATCAATACTTCTTTTATTTCTTCTCACCTGTTTCGATCCATGTGGGCTGAATTTGAATGGGAGAACAAGATTAACATTAACACGGCTATTAGGTAAGGCTTCGAGCGAGTCTTCTTGGTGTGAGTAGGGGGGGGAGGGGCGTCACCGCGGACGCGCCTTAAGTTGCTTCCACCGCGTACGCGGCTTAAATTGCTTCCACCGCGTACGCAGATTCCACCGCACACACCGCTTCCACCGCTTCCACCGCAGGGACCCCTTTGAACTGCTGAAGAGAATCATAAGGCACACACACATGACAATCGTGGAGAGGTTCATGCCGCTGGAATACTACGAGAAGGAGACAAAAAATAAACCGGAGAATGACAATATAAGCCCCATTGATGTATACATATCGTACATATCGACCTTGGAGGATCTCCAGTGCTTGGTTAATAACTCAGCCTTTTTCGCTGTTAATTTGTTCTCACGAAGCGTCTTTGGAGAGGACTCTCTTGCAAATCTCTCCATACAGAAAAACCCTGACGGGAAGTTAACTGGAAGCATACGGGTGCGCAGTCGCACACAGGTACGTTCACGCAGGCGAGTCGAGGCGAGTCCACATCGGGCGCATCACGCGAATCTCCAACATCACTACGACATTTTTTTTTTTTTTTTTTTTACCCCTCAGGGTATTGCTCTTAGCCTGGGAGACAAAATAACCTTGGTGCAGACAGGGATAACCACTGACACGCACTAACTTCCATCATCGGATGTTTTCACTTTTACGCCTTGCATAGAAGCAGGCCCACAATCCTTGCGTGGCTTGTGTAGATACAACACACTTAAGCACGCTTCGCTTAAACGCAATTTCTCCCATTTTTTAAAATAAATGAACTTTAAAAAGGAAAAAAAAAAAAAAAAAAAAAAAAAAACAAAAAAAAAAAAAAAAAAAAAAAAAAAAAAAAAAAAAAAAAAAAAAAAAAAAAA
>FLRD01000135.1:110161-348065 GCA_900088485.1 Plasmodium ovale wallikeri | reverse complement strand
AAAAAAAAAAAAAAAAAAAAAAAAAAAAAAAAAAAAGGTATATACTATAGCATATTGGCAAACTGCGTAAAATTAAAATAAAAATTATGTACAAATTTGTGAGAATATAAAATGAATATACATGAACGTGTATGCATACGTGTATGCATACGTGTACGTATACAAGTACAGGTACGGGTGCGGGTACATAAAGAAAAATAAGGGAGATAAAATAATATATGATTCCATAACGCGTTAACAATACAGCATTGCATTCGTAAAGCGCATATTGTACATGGACCATACCTGTTTAGGCACGAGTAAAATTTAGAATATACAAAGGAAAAAAAGGGGGGGAACGAAATTATAGCAAAATAAAATAATTAGTTTACGCAGCTTTGGGGAATAAATACAAAAGGTGCAAAAAAAAAAAGGGTTTATACGTAAATACGCACGTACGTACATAAGTACATGCGTACATATATACGCGGGAGCACAATTTTAATCGCTCGGGAAAAATGTACGCACTGCGGGGCGCAAAAACATCCGCGAGGTGTACGCAACAAGGTGTACGAGAAACGTTCGCGAAAAATACGAAGGGTAGGCAAAAAATTGTTTGGGAAAATACGCAAAAAAAATAGGAAAAAAGTATAAAAAGAAATCTCAACACAATGAAGAATTATTTTAATCTGAATAGGGAAATTTCCTGTTTTGCATTTTGAAATTTATGTTTTATCGTACTCTTCAAAAAAAAAAAAAGGGAGGTTTATTTTTTTTCTTTACCTTTCTTCGGGTATACTCGCGCGGTATTGTATTACATATGTGCTACGTGCGCATGTACGTGCCGCGTATGTAGTAGGTATTAGTAGCTGTACGCATGTACGCTTGTACGCATGTACGTATGTACGCATGTACTATGTACGTAGCACGCGTAGGCCTGTATGCCCGTATGCTCGTATGCGAGCGTTGCGATGCGTTTATATCCACGCGCAATTTATACCATTGCTATATAATGTAAGCGCACATTGCACATTTGGGGAGAAGGGGAAAACTGATAAATACTGATGTGCACGTGTACATATATTTATACATATGCTTATAGGCACGGAAATAATGAATACTAATGCGTGTAAAAATAAAAACATTCCCAAAGCAGCGAAAATAGGCAGTATTTTCACCAATTCAGTGTATATGCCAGCACTGTGAGTGCACGCACGTAAACGAGCAAATTCGCGTGTATACACGTATGCATATGTATGCAGTGGGGAAATGTGCAGAAGGATGTATACAAGGTACACATTCATGTAACGAACATATGCACATAAAGCTAACTTGAACGTAACATTTTTTTGCGCATTTTTTTTGCGCGGAAAAGGGAAGCGAGTCAACCCACTTCACGATCGTGCTACACATAAACAAAATGCTTTAAAAAAAAAAGGAAGTTGACATTTAAAAAAAAAAAAAAAAACACACACACACACACACGAAGAAAAGATTTACGAGAATTAACACCTTTACATTTTTGATATTTACATAAATTGTGTGCGTAACGTAAATCAAAACATTTCCCATTTTATATTCCAAATACAATCCCACAAAAGCGCTACTCTTCGCGAATGTGTTCGCAAGTTCGTGCATACATGTGATCGTGCTATGAAGAGAAAACGAGCGAACAACCGCAAAAATCCACAATGCACACGTGTTGGTACTCATAATAAGAAAAAAAAGTAAAATCAAAATGTGTATGACCTCACAAAATAATGAACGAAATTAAAAAGAAAAAAAAAAAAAAAAAAATAGAAAAATTTTAAGGAAAATAAACTCATGAGCATAATTTAAAAAGAACACACTTTTTCTATACGATTAAATTGACATGTGAAATCTCAGATTTTTTTCTCCTCCATATCCACTTGTACACATGTGCATATGTCGGAGGTGTCTCCCTCCTGCTTGAATATTCCTTCAAAAGTTGTATCACCTCAAAAGTTGTATCACCACCATTCAAGCCGTTCACCCGATGATCCATAAATTAAAAGGTGTACACCCACACACACATGTCCATATAAAACGGAATTCATAAAATTGATGATTTGTCTTGTGCAAAGCACTTCATGTACAAGCACTATGTGCGTTTTCGGTTTTATTTATTTTATTTTTTTTTTTTTTTTTCTTGCAAATATACTGACTTGGGGCAACTCTCTTGCAAGCGCTCGTGTATATTTTATTTCCTTCTCACCCATGACATGTGCTCAATTTCTTTTGAAGTGACTTCACAGTGGTGTACCTTATCCAGATCATAGGTAAAATTGTGTTATATGCATTGTTAAAAGGCTTATCGAGCTGAAAGCCTCTTATTACCGTATAGGGAGGGGGGAATAGGCAATATTAGTTCACATCGTAGCTTCGTATTGCTTTCCCCGTATGTGGCAATTTCGAAAGCACTCAGCAAATTGATAAGCCCTGTATGAGTTCCAACATACCTCGAACAACGCTCATCTGTATGTGTACATTTCGAAAAGATACTCTTCCGAAGGTATTCATTTAATGAGATATAAAAACGGACATGATATAAAAAAAAAAAAAAAAAAAAAAGAGGCTTGCTCCACTTTATTTGGAATCACGGGATGTGATCTACTCTTCTTATTATGAGAATATTTCCTGTTAAGTCACTCCTCATGGAAATATTTTCCCAATGAGTCTTCTCTCGTGTGACGACGAGATTTGTACCTAATGAACGTTTTATAAAGCCTCTATACATGGTTCTCCACGTTATCCTTGCATACTGGTTTGCAGTACACTTCTCTCATAACACACAATGTAATGTATGTGCCATATCAGTGCGTGGCCAGTGCGGCAGTTTTTCCCTCACTTTACCATTCTAACTCTGCTTGTATTTTTGTCATCCATACCATGCTTTTTATTTCCTTTTCTCCTTGAGAATGTATATCCCGTATGGTTAAACCTACATTTCTTATCCTTCAAGTTTATCCCTTCACTGAGTTAACTTCTTATGAAAATCGGTACAGCCAAAATGGATGTCTAAAGTAGGGTAAAGACTTTTTCCCTAAATTTTACACAAAACTAGGAAATAAAAACCATGACGAGAAATATCTCTCGTCGCGGTAAAATCAGACACATACACATAACTCCATATAGTTAACCTTGTAAAGGGCTTTTCCTTCTTTCTAGACGCAGAAATAAAAAAAAGAAAAAAAAAAAAAAAAAAAAAGAAGCTTCTATTACCAGTTTAACGCACACTATGCGTCTGTAAAAAATTCAAGGGGAATTTTTTTATTTTTTTATTTTTTATACCATCCTACAAAAATTAAAACACAAGCGCGAAATGTTGGACATCATATCGACATAGCAAAAAAAAAAAAAAAGAAAAAAAAAAAAAAAAACCTCTATTAACGCATATGCCACGTTAGCAAAGTGATACAAAGTGCAGTGTACTCCTGTTGAATCGCATCGCTAAAGTGGACCCCTCATCTCGAGTGTAAAATTTACAGCTCGAGGAAGTCACCTATTTCCGTTCAACGTGCATATGCTTTCATTCGAGGAGCATTCACACAATCGCAGAACGAGCAAATTGCGTACTTTTCCTAGGTGGTGAAGTGAAAAATCTGAGTAGGCCTAAATGCCGTTCGATGACAAATTTTATAATTAGTTGTTACTTAATGACATGCCAAGTGCAGCTTTGATCGCTCCTTCAAAGTTTGTGCATGTCAATGTGTATTTTGCTGTGAACGAAACGATGAACAGTTCAAAGCTCGAAAAAAAAAAAAAAAAAAAAAAAAAAAAAATTGGATAACACTTTAGATAAAATAAAAAAAATCTTTCCTAAATACGTGGGCACCAAAAAAAAAAAAAAAAAAAAAAAAAAAAAAGCAGACTCAGGTATAATCTCCATTCTGAAGTATAAAATTTATTTCACATTTGAGGCAGCTCAACAAACGGTGTACTGCCAGACACATGTGGGGGAGGGGACACATGCATCCATTTAGAGCAGATATTCTATCCAGGGCAAATGAAAATTTGTTCTTATATGTTGTACGAACTGTCACTATCATCGGAGGATGCCTGCCGTAAAAAAAAAAAAAAAAAAAAAAAATTTATGTGAGGAACAATTGGGGATACTTAGACAGAGATTACTATCCGTGTAATGCTGGTGATGTATACAATTTTCGAGGATCCATCGCTTTTCGTTAAGAACTCACCTCTTTACTAGAAGCATCACTGTCCAGAACCAGTCCCCGTTTTGCTTTCCCGTCATCTAGTAGCGTGCTCTACAACGGAGGGCGGTAAAAAAAAAAAAAAAAAAAAAAAGTGGTAGAGCCGAAAAACAATAAGCGTAAAACAGTGGTACAGTCGCATAACAAAAAGCGTAAAACAGTGGTAGAGTCGAAAAACAATAAGAGCAAAAAGATGGTCGGAGGGAGGGGCGCCATGGGAGATGAAATGTCCAAACAGCCATCGAAACCGCTTCCCATCCGTTTTACCTTTTTCCTTTTTGAAGGTGTGCGCCCTCCGGTACTGTCCTTCGGGGGGGAACTCTTCTTCTCCGTGCTCTTCATCTTAACCTTCTCGGCTAATGTCAAACGCGGCTTCTTCTTATTCTCTGTAAGAGGCGAACCCGATAGGGGGGGGAAAGGGAAAACGCACATGTGCATGTGTGCACAGGATTACGACCATGCATATTCGCACGCATGTCACCACTTTGCTATTTGCATAACGCCCAGAAACGCTCGCAGAAATGTGCTCAGATGCATAAAATTGCCAAGGTACACTCGTTTAGCAAGAATTGCAAAGTACCAAGCTCTATTAGCTTATTTTTGATGCCTGAAAAGTCGTTAACATTTATCGTGCTACTCGGCGATATGTTGATGCTAACGACGCCGTTGCCTACGTCGCCGTTGCCTACGTCACCACTGCCTACGTCGGCGCTGCCTATCCCGTCAGCGCTGCCTATCCCGTCGCCACCGCTACCCCCGGGAAGAGGCTTTTTCTTGCGGGAACTTTTGCTGACACTCTGACTGGCGGGCTGATCCGTATTGTTGGCTAAAATTTTTCCAAGCAGAGGAGTATTATCAGAGACATTGAAGTCGTCAAAAGGTTTTGAGTAAGATGGGCTATTTTCAACTTCACTGCTGACAAGTATTGGTGTATCATCATTATCACCATTATTACTGTCTACTTTGCGTAATTTCTTTCTGCTTAAACTAGGACTGTTACTATTAGGCGGTTTTTTATTTTTTTTTATGTTTAATGTGTGTATTAGAAATTCACTACTATCGGATGATTCACCTTCTGTTTCTTCATCGCTAGTCAATTTTTTTTTTTTTTTTTTTTTTTTAAAGGCATTTCCACCTTTTTTTCTTGCAACTTTAAATTTATTGCTTTCTTCCCTATTAGCTAATTCAACATTTCTTTGAAATTCAATGGCTTCTTCTACTTTTTCGATATCCTTTAACCACATTGTTTCAATAGTAATATTTTTTAAAATTTCTAATTCTCTTTCTTTTTCCTTATGTTGAGCCAGTAAATCTTCAACTTTTTCAAGAGTAAGACTAAATATAGGCATACTCAAAAGATAATCATAATCTTTTGCTGATATACCAGCAATTATTTCTTCATTGTCTTCTATATTATCACCATTTTCACCATTTTCAATTAAATCTTGTTCAAATATTTCTTCTTTTTTTATTTTGTTAATATCCTTATACGGATCAAAACCTTTACGGTATAATTCTTCTACCAGCACTTTTTTTTTTTTTTTGTTTATAATCAGTTCATTATTTACAATAGCTAAAATGAACTTGCTCTTATTTGAAATAATTTTTTTTTCTTTTTCTAATTTACCTATAAGATAATTTTTTCTATTTTCATATGCTTTTAACCTATGATAACAGAAATCTTTTAAAATGTCTAATTCTGTTGAATATCTTTGTAACTTTAAATTAGGATCAAATAGTGTCATATTAGTTGTAGTTAGTGTACTTTTTAATTTAAAAATTTTTTCTAATCCTTCTTCTTCTGCTCTTTTTAATTTTGATGCATCCATTTTAATGGTAAAACAAATATCTTCATGAGAACTATTATCTATGTAATCTATAATCAGCTGATGCTTCTCATCCGTTAAAAGTTCTTCTAAAAATTCTTTGTAATCTTGTGTCCATTTTTTAATTGGTAATTCTGTAATTTCTAACGTTTCATCATCTATCTTGTTAATTATACCTATAGTTTCATATCCAGTTTTTCCGTTTGGTTCAATTCTTCCCTTAAAATCTTTATACCATGGTACCATAGGTATTAATGGATCTTTATTAATGTATCTCTTAATATTATCTATAACATCTTTATAATTATAATTTGGAATAAATGAAGAATAACCTGTACCTATACCTTCACAACCGTTTACCAGTATTGTTGGTATAACTGGGATATAATATTGTGGTTCTATTTTTTGTCCTTCTTCATTTAAATACTTCAATATAGGATCATCATACTCATTAAATATACTTCTAGTTGAGCTAGCTAATTTTGTAAATATATATCTTGCTGCAGATGCATCTTTTCCACCTTCTTTTCTACTTCCAAATTGTCCACATGGCTCTAAAAAATTAATATTGTTAGAACCTACAAATGTTTGTGCCATATTAATAATTGTCTGTTGTAGAGATGATTCTCCATGATGATATGCACTATGTTCAGCAATGTAACCAACTAATTGAGCAACTTTACATTCATTTTTTAAATTTCGTTTGAAACATCCGTATAAAACTTTTCTCTGTCCAGGTTTCCATCCGTCCATTATATTTGGTATACTTCTTTCCGTATCATATCTAGAATAGTATATCAATTCTTTATTCACAAAATCGTAGTAAGACAAATCTTTTTCCTTATGATCTACATATGAACCTAGAATAAAATTTTGTAACCATAATTTCCTGTCTTCAATTCTTTTTTTACTAAATGCCATATCGATAGAATCTCCATCTCTATCACCAGTCCAGAGAAAAACTATCTTATGATTCTTAATATCTGAAAAATATTGCTTAAACTCTTTATCTGTTGAAGTACCTAAACCTTTGTAGTATTTTATTTTCCATCCAACCAAATTCGTATTTTCTTTCCATTGTTCATACTCAGCAATGGTAAAAAAGGAATGTTCTTGATTTCCTTTCTGTACCTTTACAATAGGAGTGACAAATTCGCTTAGAAAACCTTTATGCTTTAATAGACTAGGCCAAAATTTATGTATCATATTTATGAGTAATCCTTTAATGTGTGAGCCATCATAATCTTGATCAGTCATAATCATTAATGATCCGTATCGTAATCCTTTTATATCTTCCTTATTCTTATCAGTAATGTCTAATCCCATAATTTTAAAAATATTCTGTATTTCTTTATTGTCCATTAATTGCTTAAATGATGCATCTCTAACGTTAAGTAATTTTCCCTTAAGTGGGAAGACTCCATATTTGTCTCTACCAACAATAGATAAACCAGCTAAGCAAGATGTTTTGGCACTATCTCCTTCAGTCAATATGAGAGTACATTCTTGACTGTGTTTACTTCCTGCATCGTTTGCATCTTCCAATTTAGGGATACCAATAATTCTTTCCCTAGCTTTTGAAGAACCTGCTTTCATTTTTTTCCTCAACTCTACTTGTGCTTTGGCTTGTGCCCATAATAATATGTTACTAAGTATAGGACTCTTCAAAACATTATTTATAGTTTTTTCTGACAAAATACATTTACTTCCAAACTTCATCGGTTTTGTTGTTAATGTTTCTTTCGTTTGAGAATCAAATGTAGGGTTAACAATTAAGCAGTTAACAAAAACCCACAGATGGTTTTTTATATGGCCAGATTTTATTTCCATCCCTCCTTTATTCTTCGCATTAGCTCTCTTACTCAGCGAGTTCAGTAATTGTTCGACTATGTAATTAACGTGAGATCCTCCTTTCGTTGTACATATGCTATTTACAAATGACACCTGTTGGAATTGTGATCCATCCGTTTTCGAAACGACAATTTCCCATCGATGTTGCTTCTCGTGAATTTTCACAATCTCTTCTTCGTCATTTCCTCCATTTCCACTATTACCATTTGTTGTATTTCCCTTGGAGGGAGGGGTACTTTCTCCCGGTTCTTGCGAAGCACTTGCATCCATATTTTCTGCACCTTCATTTCCACTAACCTCTGCATTACCGTTATTATCATCCTTATTAGCGTTTGCACCATTTTTGCTACTTGCATTAGCAGGGTTATTATCCCTAAGATAAAGATCAACATAGCTTTTGAAATCTTTTACACCTAGTCTTGTCCCGTTTAGATATACTCGGACGCTACAAGTACCTGCCAAGTCGTATACCCTTTTGTAAAGAAGACTTTCTATATCATCATCCATTTGTGTCATCCCAAATTTGTCCAAATCAGGTTTAAAAGTAACTTTTACATAATCTTTTCCATTATAATTTTTTATTAACGGTTCAGAAATTTTAGACATATTATCTGACCAGATCATTTTAAATTCTTTTTTTCGTAAACTATCCCCACATTGTACTACAAACTCTTTGCTAAAAATATTTGTTAACTTGGCTCCAAAACCATTTCTCCCTCCTGTAATTCGATCTTCTGCATCATCATAATTGTCAGATGTAAGTAATTCTCCAAAAATCATATGAGGAACGTAAATATTCATTTCTTTGTGTATTTCTACTGGAATACCTTCACCATCATTATAAACACTTATACGCTTATGTTCTTTACTTATTTCTATTTTTATGCATGTCATAGGATTATCACTCTTTTCTTTTTCTCTTGCCTTTACATCAGCTGCATTAACGATAATTTCATCAAATATTTTGTACAACCCTGGGACGTACGTTATGTTTTTCTGCACCATGCGACTCTTTTCCTTATTCCATACCCATAGAAGTTGTGTATGCATCTCAACACTTCCGATGTATGTATCCGGTCGCAACAGGATGTGTTCAATCTGAGATTTCTTCTGATACCGTTCTTCAATGGTCTTATTTTTTGCCATCGTAATGAGAGAAAAGCGGAAGAGGGGGGAGGGAAAAAAAAAAAAAAAAAAAAAAAAAATCGATGCGTGGTGGAAAATCCTTCCGATCTTAGTACGAGTAAAGGAAAAAAACCGTTTTCTCAATTCGACGTGGTGTCTAATGCACTAAACCTTCGCGCACCAATATTTGTTTTTTTTTTTTTTTTTTTTTTTTTTTTTTTTTTTTTTTTTTTTTTTTTTTTTTTTTTTTTTATTGATCATAGGAAGAGCTCAGAAATATCTCCAGGCGAATCTGTCAAAATGTGTATACACGCGCTTAAATTTTCTCGCAAAAAAAAGACCTGCACGTGCGCACATACGTACGCATGTACGCACGAGTGTGCATGTAAATATTGACTGAGTGTCTTCACCACCTCAATGTAGTGTTTTACTCACACATGTTTAGAAGGCAAATATGTTTTGTTATTTAAAAAGGGTGTATAAGAAAAGGGGGGAGGGGAATAAAAAAAAAAAAAAAAAAAAAGAAAAAGAAAAAGAAAAAGGGAAATAATAATTATGTGTACATGCAAAATAGGTAGGCTGGCGAATGAATACGTCTCTCACCAAAGGTGACCTACCTATACATGTGCAATGCATGTGTACATAATTACGTGCGTACGTATCTACTTCACAGCAGAACAGTTCTATAAATGATCCGCACATGTGCAAATGCCGTGATTTTTTTTTCAAAGCTTTTCTAAAGCATTATATTTAAAAAGCAAATGCTGGTAAAAAAAAAAAAAAAAAAAAAAGTAATAAAATGAAAAGCCAAAAAAGAAATAGCAAAAAAAAAAAATTTACAAAAGAATTAGAAATAACAACATTATAAAAAAGACGCGTTTCCAGGTTTGCAAAAATGATCACCCTCTATATTTGCGCAAAAAAAAAAAAAAAAAAAAAAAAAAAAAACGCATGCGTAGTAACACAGGCAAAATTGCATACATGTATCTAGCCATATATATTCACATAGGTATAAACTCTAATACTGGCATGTACATAAATGTATTGTGTACATGTATACGCGCCTGTACGCATCGGGAATACTATGCTGCATGCACGAGTGCAAGGGGAAAAGTTGTGCAAGAAGCAGTGAGAGTTTGCCTCTCAAAATATATGCCAAAAAAATTAATTAAACCCAGGGTTGGAGCGCAAGGGTCGGGCAAAAAAATGAAGCGAAGATGACAGGGAAAATGAAAATAAAATGAAGGAAAAAACGATAGGGTGAACGGCTGCCAGAAGGAAGTGAACCAAAAGCGACCTACGCGTTTTATGCGAAAGGCCTCATTAGTTCACTCGTTCCGCCAGCTCCTCAAACGCAGTTGCATTTTCCTCTCAAAAGGGGAGTTGCAACGACGCAAAGTCGAAAGGGCGAGACCTGGAAAGCTCGTCTCTACCATTTCAATAAATTAAAAAAAAAAATTCATAATAAATAAGGAGCCACGTACATACACATATACACGCATATATACATACATGTAATGTACAGCTGCATGACAACGTTAATGGTAAACGAACTGGTAGATTTTTTCCACCTTACGTCGACCACTCCCTCCACGGCCAAACTATTACAAATTGGGGGGAAAAAAAAAAAAAAAAAAAAAAAACAGCCAGAAATTTTTTTTTTTTAATTTTTTTAATTATTTTTTAAATGTTTGTTTGCGTTTATGTTGCTATATTGTAATTATTTAATTTTTATTTTTACTGTTCACTATGTTCACTATTTTTATGATTTTTACGATTTTTACTATTTACACTATTTACGCTATTTACGCTATTTACACTATTGACACTATTGACACTATTTACACTATTTACACTATTTTTACTTTTTTCGCTATTTTCACTATTTTCACTATTTTCGCTATTTTTACCGTTTTCACTATTTTTGCAATTTTTATTACTATTATTTAAAAAAAAAAAAAAAAAACTCATACTAATATTAACAGGCTAATGTGTAAAAAATTTAACTAATCAAATTTACTCAAGTTCATTGAAAAAAAAAAAAAAAAAAAAAAAAAAAAAAAAACTTTATAATTACTACTTTTTCATAATCACTAAAACCTTAAAAGGAAGGAAATATTTTTATAAGGGAGCAAAGGCAGAAAACGAAAAAAATTCCTCCATTAGACATTAAATAAAAAAAATAAAAAAAATTGAAGGCAAAAAAACAGTGGGCAGAAGAAAGGAAAAAAATTGGCCAAAAAAGTACCCGACGGGGTAGCGAAAACGTATGAGAAAAAAGTACACGCATAGAAACTTAAAACTAAAATACGCAAAGGTACATTTAGGTGTACATAATAAATTAGTGAGCACTTCGTAGATGTTTCTATGAAAGCAGTCTAGTATGTCAAATTGAAGAAGAGAAGAAAAAATTAATTACGAACGCCAGTGCCAATATATCTCACGGATTGCAAAAATGACGCAAAAGACTAATATTAAAAGAAATTATAATAAAAATGAAAAAAAAAAAAAAAGAGTAATGGCAAAAAGTGTGGCAAAAATAACTTATGCACATTCGCTTGCGTTTATCCCTTTCATACTATGAAAAAAAAATCACGCAACGAGGAATAAATTTTCCTTTTTTTTGTTCCATCGTTTTAAGTAAATGTAGGAATGTTTTTTTCAGCACATGCAGTTGGGATATAATTTTGAAAAAATGTAGTTTAAAAAAAAAATAAAAATATAAAAAAAAAAAAAACTAAAGACAAATTTTTTACCATTATGCCAAAAAAAAAATTAATCGAATTATTTGCATGTCTATTTTTTTTTTTTTTTTTTTTTTTTGGCGCCTATACACCCTACGTACGCACATGCGCATATGTATATATATATATATATATATAAAGCGCCGCTGACATGGGTAGCCGCAACACACCAAACATCCATGTTGTCACATATTTTTCCTTATTTCATCGTGTGCAAAGTTTTTTTCACCTTTTATGACATTGTGAGAAAAGAAAAAGGGTTTTTTTCCAATGGGTATAATTTTTTCCGTACACATTTTTGTCATGTAAAAATATAAAGTCGTCATTCCCATCTTCCATTTTTACTCTTTAACATAAGGAATAAAAATAGCAAATTTCTCTTTTTTTTAAGGATTCTTTTTAAATCAACCGCATCCTCTCACCCACCCAAATATAGGGCGTATTTTCGTTCGGTTTTTCGTCTTGTACTATCCCTTCGTAAGGGTCTACATGTTGACACATAGTCTCTACTGTTCGGAATCACAACGTAGCTATTCGAGTATCCCCATTCACGTCATCCCGGCCAGTAGAATGCTTAAATGGGGGGTGGAGGGGAAAAAAACTGGCGTAATCGCAAAATGTTAAAACACCACCGGTACACATTTTACCCGTTCGATATAACTTCGAGGAGCCGCTTTTCTCTTGCCCTATTTTACATTCTGATTAGGATGTTTCCCAAAATTGCAATAATTAAAACAAATATAAATTAGTTTCTTCGGATAGCTTACTATTTTTACTTTTACTCAAAACAGTATGATGTAACTTCGCTCTTTTTTTTTTTTTTTTTTTTTTTTTTTTTTATATGCCTCTTGTCATAACCGCAAACGCGGTTACTTCGCAAACGCAGCGCAAACACGAGGGGAAGCTCACGCATTGCCGTTTCGCAGACTCGTGGCAGTAACACGATACACATGTTCACTCGGTGAAAAACAAAATTAAAAAAAAAAATAAATAAAACAAAAATAAAAATAAAAATAAAATTAACATGCTCATTAAGTGCAATAAGCACCTCTTGAGGTATATTCTACTTATTCTTTTTATTTTTATTTTTTTTTTTTTCCTTTTTTTACGAATGGCTTTAGTTAAAAAAAAAAAAATAAATAAATAAGAAATAGCGAATGAGCAAAAAATATTCCTTCCAATAAAGAAAAAGGGCGGAAATGCACGGATACGATTATAGCTGCAAACTGACTATTGTATCATTTGTTTGGGCATATATACATACACAAATAATTAAATTAAAAAACAGACATTAAATTAATGTAATATATTCACATACAGCCATATATTTTTATTGCCACATAAACTCATCAAAGTTACGGTAAAAATCGATCGTTTGGATGGTATACAATATCCTTCTAACAATTTTGAAGGCTTAACACATAACGCATTAGAAACATTGTATGCATCTCACGATTCAGGCATAATCCCTAAAAAAAAAAAAAAAAAAAAAAAAAGGGGGGGGAGGTACTATAAAAATAAACCTTGCTTTTGTTTCTCTGCCATTCACTTTTCCCTGTGTTCGGTTCTTTCCTTTTTTTTTTTTTTTTTTTTTTTTCCCAATGGGCCTCTTCAGTAGTATTAGGGATGCCATGTTTAACACCTACACGTGTCTTAAGAAAAACCAGATGGTAATGGAAATATCGACCCGTGCATATACAAAAGAAAGCGCGTGAAGGCGGAATAAAACGCATAACGCGGAGAAAGAAAACATGACAAAGTAGGTGCGTGCGTGCACACCCGCACCCTGGCACTTGAACACACCCGAATCCTTACAATTTTTCAGGACTTCCACGGTCAAAAGTTGGCATATTTAATTAAGAACGTAATATTCACCATCAGCACGATTATTTCCATTGTGGTAGGATATCATATGCAGGATCTGTCCTTGAGCGCCTACATAATCTTAGCAGGAACTGCCCTCTCAGCCATCGTAAGATATGGAGCACCGTAAAATCGGCTTGTCCGAGGAATGTATAGCTGGTGCTCTCCGCAGTGCGAGTAGTGCCCGTGTTATTCTCATTGCCGGTAGTGCACACAATGCATCCATCTGCACTGCCTTAACGTTTGTAAACTTGCTCATTTTGTCCATTTGTTTCCTCGCTTTCCCTCGCAGCTTGTTTTACCCACATGGCCCATATACAACAAGCACAACATTCAATGGGAAAGCAGCGAAGAATCTTTAAAAAGCAAGAAGAATAAATGATCACATTTTCTGCAAACCTGCGCGTGAAAATGCTTACGAGACCGCATTTAGTCCGTAGCATGTTATTTTTTTCTTTTTTTCATTATTCGTGGTAAATGTACATAACAGAACTCACCGGGAAAATTATATCCTTGAAGAGTTTACCATTTTATCGTTGAATTACGATTCGATCTCTGGGGTGAAAGACATCCAAAGAGCGGACGTCTCAGCTAGATGTCCCTGTCACATTCACTACGTTCGCTCATTTTGTCCATGTAATCGGTAAAGTCGAAAATAATTTTATTTATGCCTTCCCCCCAATTGATTGATAGACTACTACGCAGTATTAATTTCAGATCTGCAAATATAGCCTCTGCATTTTTGCTAATTTGTCCAAATTTTTTTTTTTTTAATTTAATTAACCCATCATAAATTTCGTCAAGCTCTTTTAAATTGAGTATTACGCCTATGTTAATTTTGAACCTGCAACGGGGGGAGAGGAAAAAAAAAAAAAAAAAAAAATAGTGGCGTGGAGTCAATAAATCGCCCCTTCCCGCGTACGCAGCGGAAAATCAGCTACTGCAAATTGGAAAACGTAAACATGCATCTGCTACTGCAAGCAAACGCGCTTCTATCCCGACCTGTTCTGTGCAAAGGATAGCAATTCCCTGTACGCAAAGATGTCCGACACAATTCCTTTTAGGAAGCCTTCCTTAATGTTCAGAACAGACATGTAGTTGGCAATATAATCGTTTTCACCCTTGTAGAAACAAATGAAGAAAATTATTATTAACAATTCAGGCTGTGATTTAAATACCTCTCCATTTAGTGCATATGTGCGATTAATATAAAGACTTATTATGTAAAACCATAATGTGTTTTTTATATAGGGATTTACATAATCTTTTAAAGCATTAATCAAGTGTAAATTTTTGAGAAAGAAAAACATGTTGAAATATTCTTCCATAATTGTACTACAATTGTTACCCAAAATTCTATTTATATTGTCTAACTCATTGGCGTATATATTTCTATTTCCGCTATTTTTCTTCTTATTCTGCATATTTACAATTTTTAACATTTTTAAGCTTAATATTTTTTTTTTTTTACATTTCCCGTTGTTTGTTACGCGTATTACCCCTTTGCCACCAAGCAAGGAGAGATTAACTCCTATTTTTCCTGAATTATGCAAGTTACTCCTGAGAGATGCTGTCATATATCCCCTTTCACACATACTTCCATTCCTCATTTTGGTAAAAAATTCAAGTTCTGTTGCAGATTCTTCATCATCGTTGTGATATCCCAATTGCTGCATTTCGTAACTGCTCAACTGTGTGTGTTTTTTTTTTTTTTTTATTGTATCTGTTCTCTTTCTCAAATATTGCAAATATAATTCCTTCTTCATATTTCTCATCCTGCGAAGGTAAAGATATAATTTATTCTTCCAAGTGTACAGTTTTTCATCGTAAGAATTGTCAAGTATATTATCAATATCTACCGATATTTTTGTTCTTTCCTTTTTGAGAGGTTCTTCCTTTGGGGATAATTCCTCATTCATCCTTATTTTATTCACATAAAGTTGCATCATATACTTCTTTTCCAACTTAACTTCATCTTTGTTTGTTTCCCCATTTTTGTAGATATCAAAGGGGAATGTATATTCCTTTGTGAATATTTTATAGGTACATACTTCTCTTTTGTTAAATAGGTAATGATAGTAATTAAGGTTTTTATTTTTTCTCTTTATATAATTATACATCTTCCTATCTCGAAAAACCGAATTGAAGAAGAGCAAGCTGCATAAAATTAATTCTTTCTTTTCATTTACGCAAATGTACACATTATTAAATTTTTTTTTTTTTTTTTTTCCCTGTTTCCCTTTTTTTATTTCATACTTGTCTATAATTATGTACATCTTCTCATCAACCGCTGTTACAATTTTATTTTTGAAATTTTTTATATTTTCAATATGAACCATTTCGTACTTTTCTTTGTATGCCATTTTTAATTTTTCTCTTACTTTTTCCCTCAACTTGGTATAGTTGCAGTACGTGTTATAGTACATATAGGCATATTCTTCGTCGAAATATTTTTTTATTTTCATCACATTTGTAAAATATACCTTCATTTTACTCTCCTTATTATATTTGACATATTTTTTTTCATATTTTTTTCTTTCCATTTGATAAAAATGGAAAAAATTGTACCTGACTTGTTCAGAAATAAATTCAAAATTTTTATTATTCTTCATGAAATAAAAGTACAAAAAATCGAAGTAGTTAGCAGAATAGGCAACATTATTACAAACGTGTACACAACAATTTAGTAGTATCGATTCGTTCAAAATCTTATATTTGTAAATTTTATGAATATTCATTGACGTCTTCGCTATGTTTGCACACATATGGAAAAATCTTTCCTCTATGAATAATCTATCTGTGCTACTTGTGTTTCTAAAAAATTGATAACCACTTACGAGATTCCCTCTTCCTACGCTTTTAGTTTTTCCAGCCGAGCAATAATCTTCCCTTCTATCCCATGCAAGCTTACCACGGTATTCCTCTTTCTGCTTATCACCATTTCCGGGATTGTCTTTTCCATATGCATGCTTCTTCTTCCCATCCTTCTCGTTAGCACACAAATTGAGCTGTATGGAAATGCTTCTTTGAACGCTGTCGTGGTACAAATTAAAGTAAAAGTCGTTAACTATGATTCTATTCAAGTTGGAAAAATTTAAATAATTATGACCGTGTAGATTCAATATTATGGGAATATCTTCATACCTTCTCGGAATTAAAAAGTAATTCATCGAATTCTTAGACAAGTTTAGTAGATCATTATTTGATAACGTGTATTTTCTAAATATGCTTCGAAAATTTAGGAACATAAAATACTTGATAAAGTGCAACCTGTACATGTCCTCTGACGCGGTTACCTCATTTGAGGTAGTGACACCGTTTCTACTGATATGTTTCTCATCTCCTTTTTCTTCCCAATCGTAGAAAATTTCTACATGTAATTGGTTTATTCTACCAATTAATTTATTGTAATTTTCGATTTTTTCTTTATTATACACCTGGACATCTGAAACAAAAACGTTTTTCACCTCAATACCATGCGAAGAAATGTCAATCGTCGACAGGATAACTTTTACGATATTATTTTTTACTAACTCGGTAAGAAATTCTTTTTCAATTTTACCTAATTTACTGTTAATTATAAATATTCCCTTTCTCAAATACTTTTTAAAGTTAAAACTTTTTTGTATTACTTGTTCATATTTTTTCAAAAAATATTTCCATTTTTGCCTTAACTGTTCATCTAGCCAATTGAACGTTTCATACAATGCCTTAGAAAGTTTCGAAAAATCTTCCTCGTTAAAAATGTAGTAAATACACGGGTATATTTCAAAATCGTTCCTTTGATTACCTGCTCCACAATTTTGTCCTTTCCACCCTTCTCTTTTTGTATAAAAGTATCTACGTGCACATTCTCCAAGCTTTACCTTTTCAAAGGGAAAATCCACATTTTTCTTACTTGTGCATGTTGTTTCATGCATAACGGTATGTTCATCCCGTTTTTCGGGAAAATTACTCCCTTCGCATTTTTCCCATGTATCATTCGAGATATTTTTGTAGAGTATTATATTATCCCATTTATTTTTTCCTTCAAAGGAAGCACGCCCATTCTCACCATCCAAATGGGATTCACAACTTAGTTTTAATTTATCATCTTTAGCTTTTCTCTCCCTTTTTTTCCCTAAATTTCCTTCCTCAAAGGTAATATGTACACGTTTGGCTAGCAATTCAATCTTATCGTGTATTTGTAAATTTTCTTCTCTCAAGATATATTCAGGATTTATAATTTTTTTTTTTAAAAATACATTACCTTTCTTCTGATTGACAATAAAGTCTATGTAATGTAATATGTTCAGGTTGGAAATTTTTTTTTTTTTTTTTAAATATCTTCTAGCTATATTTAATTTTCTTTTTATTTTTTTATTTATTTTCCTTAGCTTGTTAATATTATACAAATTATGTTCTTTCAAATATTTTATAATAATTTCTTTTCTATATTTATTAAATAGTAGTAATTTTTTGGCTACTTCTTTATTCATTATGTTTTTTTTTTTTTTTTGTGCGCTATTAAGAAATATGTCTTCCTCCCCTTTAGAGACTTCCTCGAATGATAACCCGTTTGATACGTTTCTCCCCTTTTGATGCTCACCATCCGTATGTGCATCTTCATTATCGCTAAATTGAAGGATAAATTTTTTATGTAACACAAAATTTTGCTTCTTTCTCATTAAATTTATGATTGTACATTTCTTATGAATATTCTCTATCCAATTTTTAAACAGGGTCAAATTAAAATGTTCATTGCAAAGGAAATAAAACGTTACTCCTTCGTGCAGTCGTATTACGGAGAATAGATGAACATATATATTTTTTTCGATATAATTCCCTTCATAATTATATGTTAAAGAGAAATTGTCCAAAAAAATTTTACACTTATAATAGACCTCTTCATTTTCGTGCCCTCCACCGTTACTGCTACTCGGAGGTGCTACCACCATCTCTGAAATGAAAGCATGCAAATTCGAGGTCTTCGGAAGCTCATTTTGCGCATATTTTTTCCTCTCATCTGAGTTGCCATGTGCAAAATTGCTACCACAACGAAGGGTGATCTTAAGAAACTCCTCGTACGATAATAAAATTATGGAAGATGTGCCATCCTTGTGTATGTACCTTTTACAGCATAGCAAGCTAACTGACTCGTCTCCATACACACGTTTTAAATAGTCATACATTTTTTCTATATTTTCGTCATTGTCCCTGTAGATATATATAACCATCCGGTTGTTTTTCCCATTATTTGTGTCGTTTGTTTGGTCCAGTTTATGTCCTATATTGTGCGCATTTTTTCTTTCATCTGTGCACGCATCCTGGCGAGAGCTGCTTCCGCCACTGCAAATCCTGTATTTGATGGCATCTTGACCATTCGTCTGGGTGAAACAGTTCCCATTATTATGTACCGTGATATGCTTATCGCTACCGCATATGCAATTACATTGATCATCCTCACTGTACAAAATGCGACATGCAGGAATAGCAGTCTCTGGGTTACCGGGAGGACAACCACTGCGCGTGAAGTGTGCCTCATTTTCTTGTTCTACAGGAAAAAACAGGTAAAAATACTGCAAGTGGAAAAACAACCTTTTTTGAATATCATTTTCGTACTTTATAAAAAAGTTATTTTGTGTAAATCTGTTCATTAAAAGGGAATTATGAAATATGGTATTTACCAGCTTATACATCCACAAATGGATGAATACCAAGTTTAACGGTTTCAGCCATATCTTTAAAATTTCCTCATTTTTATTATTATGAAATGGGGAAAGATAATTATCTTGCACATCATTTGTAAAGACACTTTTGAAGAATATATGCTTCTTCTTTGTTTTGCCATATATCACATATTTAGTCTCTCTCATAAAATGTTTATCGTCCCATTCCCCCTCCTGTACTGCACTGCCATCGATACACTCCACGTGTGAAGAGTTTTCTTCTCCATAACTACATGTAGTGAATTTATAAAATAAAAAATGTATTTCCTTTAACAACCTCTTCATAGCATCATCTTTCGTGTAATTATGAATAAAACTTCCCTTCAAAATATTCCACACGACAAAATGGGGAAAATCCCTATAACCTCCCTCGGTATCACCATTTTCGCAAATCTCCATTTGAGACTTATTTGTTTCTTCATTCAATGTATAGTTATCCGTGCATAGATTTAATAAGAATGAGGCCTTTTTCTTCTTTCCTCTGTTTCTTCCTTTTCCAAAATTGGATTGTCTCATAGATCTACATTTGCCATACCCATATAGGGCACTATCGGCAATGATTGTAGACCCCTTATACGTTGAGACTGCACGTTTTTCTTTTTTTAAAATGGCATAGTTTGAAATGAAAGAAGCTTTCCTTTTTATGTGGGAAAAATATTCCTTTTTCGAGGATTGCGTCTTGTGTCCCTTGTCCTCTAACCAGTTGGTTACTATGTGTACATTTTTATCACATACGCCATCGTTCCTCCTAATTTTACAAATGCCTATATAGTCTGAAATGACATAGCAGAACAGGGGGTAATTAAAAGAGATCACTCTTTTTAGGAGAGCATTATTCACGTGGGTACACTCCTTTTTCGATGAACTAAAAATGGCCTTCCTTAATTTTGCAAAATTATTTTTCACCAGATTTATAGATGTCTTACATCCCCTCTCGTAAATTTTATATCTTCTTTGCTTGTTTTTCCAGCCCCCAATATTTAGCGGTAACAAATGTATGGTGTTCCTTTCTTTGAAACCGCAAAATTGACAATCACCTTTTTCCCACAATCCTAGTAGAAGGATTAGGGAGATGACGTAAAATACCATTTCTTCATTTTTGCGCAAAATAATAGTGCACACTTATACGCGTATATATGCGTGTACGTGCGCAAGTATATGGGTAGATATATTATTTATTTATGGCACAGTAAACGACGACACCGCTGTAAAGTTCTACCATATGCGTGCAATTTCGTATGTGCCCCCCCTTTCTCCGAGGGATCTCTTCAAATCATCCTTCGCGGAAACCCTCAGTGCATCGATGCAACGTTCTCCCTGACAGATGTACGCCTATACATGCATGTGCACATATGCGCGATGTCGTCCTGAGAAATGGCGAAACGGTGAAACGGCGAAATGGCGAATTGGCAAAAGTTAATCATCCAATCAGCCAACGAGCCAATCAGCAAGGAGATACCTTTTCGAACAAAAAACCATACGTTGCTACCTTCGTCGATGCGTTCGTAACCGCATTGTCAATTATATTCCTGTTTATTTGAACACGCACACTAACGAAAACGGGGAAAAACTAAGTAGCGATTTCTGTTTTTTACCCTTTACCATTTTTCATTCGTCCATCCGCCAAAAAAAAAAAATTTGCCCTTGCTCTACGTTGGCAGATGGTCATTTCGTCGTTTAGCACCCCTAAATTTGGGATAGTTCCACATCACAATTAAGAAAAACTGCACCTTGTATATTAAACTTTTTCTCTTCCCTGCTAGGCAAAAAAAGGGCAACAGTAAACTTTGAGCCCGTTTTGAAATAAATTAAAATGGGCGAAAATACTTACAATTTTTGTGAACAAAAAGAAAAGGCATATATACAAAGTATGAAAAGGGAGTACACAAAGCTGTTCATCTGGCAGAGGCTACATAAAACATGTAGTACTTCCTATGCATAGAGAGAGCCTGCTCGTGCAGTACGAATGATGTCGTATTATCAAGCCTTTTTCCCTTTTTCTACATAATTGAACAAAAATGAACCATTTAAAAAAAGTTCGCAATAACGCAAAGTTGGAGAGCACAAAATGAAAGTTGCCAAATTGGGGAGCGGCAAATGAAAGTTGCCAAATTGGGGAGCGGCAAATGAAAGTTGCCAAATTGGGGAGCGGCAAATGAAAGTTGCCAAATTGGGGAGCAGCAAATGAAAGTTGCCAATCTGAAGTGTGAAAATGCATAAATCCATAAACATTACTTCACCAAAAAAAAAAAAAAAAAATGTTGAGTCCTCGTTTAGGCACACAAATAAAAATACAGCATAACCCATGTGTACATGAAATGTTCGGTGCATGTAATTATGTCATTTTTCACTCAATGGAAATTTACAAATTAAAAAAAAAAAAAAAAAAAAAAATTGGGGAATATAACGTAACATAAAATGCAACGAAGGTAAAATGCACACACTAGAATAACAATGGGATATAAAGTTTTTTTTTTTTTTTTTTTTTTCCAACAATGATAAACGATTATATAAATACCTCTTTGACAAACTCAAATGGTGGCTAAAAATAGAGCAGTGGAGCATGTCAACTCACACTTAATCGGTGATACGTAAATAGTATAAAAAGGCCATAATAAAAAGTAAATATAGTTCCCCTCTTTTATTTTATTTTTTTCTTTTTTTTCCTCCCCTCTCATTTTGTCTCACTTGGGGTATGCATGCCTCATTTAAGCCCCTCCACGCGCGTACTGCTGTGCGTACTGCTGTGCGACGCCGCACAGTAAGACGCGCACTATGACACACGTAGTCTCCTCCTACCATAAAACCCTCACAACATTTTCGTTCTTGCACTTAAGGAAAATTCCCTTGTAGTACGTGTAAAATTTATGATACGTTTTAAAGAGCTCATAATTGAATAATGGGAATTTATAATTCTGAATGTTCACGTGCTTTGATAAAAAAAGGGAGGATTTATAAAAAAATTTATATGAACACATCAGGAAAAAAAAAATGTCTTTTATTCTATTTCTTTGTTGAATGCCATTTGAAATTCCAATATTATCTCCATCTTTTTTCCAATAGTGTAGAGCTTGTTTAAAATAAAAACAAATTAAAAATAAAAAAAATTGTTTTTTATTTATTTGATCAAATAAAGCGTGCAAAGAATTTTTATTCTCCTCTACCTTCTCCTCCGAATTGAGTTTCCCCTTTTGCAAAATTACCTGACCCGCTAACCCATCATTGATTTTTCTTTTTTTTAAGCATTTCCTGTATGAACTGTTCAGGCATAAGCTAGTATCCGATGCAGCAGAATTTGTGCATGGAGACTTGTCCACCAATTCGCCGACCGGCTTCTCCCCCAATTTGTTGACAAATTTATCGTTTTTTATATTTGAAAAATAATCCGTTATTTTTATTTGATTTTTTACCAGGGGGATTAATTTCTTTGACCCCTTATTCGTTGAGCCTTTGTTCGCCGCGATTTTGTTCACCGCGATTTTGTTCGCCGCGATTTTGTTCACCGCGATTTTGTTCGCCGCGATTTTGTTCGCCGCGATTTTGTTCGCCGCGATTTTGTTCGCCGCGATTTTGTTCACCGCGATTTTGTTCGCCGCGAATTTATGCACCGCGAATTTATGCACCGCGAATTTATGCACCGCGAATTTATGCACCGCGAATTTATGCACCGCGCTTTCACTCTGATCACACTTCCTTTTTTCGCGCTTCCCCGTTTCGCATTTCACCTTTGCGGAATTTTTTTTTTTTTTTTCCTTGTTGGCGTCATCACCCGATAGTGTGTCATCCTTACCAACACTGCTTCGTAAAAAACTACCAGAATTTTGCGCAAAAATAGCGTTATCTTTTTTTCCAATACACAAATTTTCACCCTTTTTGTATGTGTCTTTAGATGGATACGGCGTATCATGTGTATAGATATTCTGCTCCTCCTCTTGCACACTGTGTGTTTCGTGAGAATAATTTCCCCCCCTATCGGAGTCAATAACACCATTTGTTTGTTCACAAATTTCAGGAGTGATAAACATTTTGTTCTTCTGACTACCACTGTCTTTGCTCAATTTACCCCTTTTCGTTCTGCATAAGTAATTCTTTTTATAATTTGCGTAGTAATTATACTCCTTTATTAGCACACTTTTGTTGTCTTCTTCACGTCTATTTTCGTAATCCCAATTTAAGTGTAGAAACAGGATGTAACCACACAAATAGAAGATAATTCCAATTAAATTTTTATAAATTTTTATTTTTTCAAAATTACTTAAAATTTCAACGAGAATATTGGATGAAATGAACAAATTGTTCATTCGAATTTCGAACAAACATAGTCTTACTAACGCGTTAATATAAAGAATGGTTAAATGATTGGAAAAACTTATATTTGCACATGTAATGATTAAATTTTTAATAAAGTAAAAAGGCTTATTATGCATATTTACCTTAAATTCCATATATAAATCTATTATGGTCAATAAATTTAAGCATACATGTACATAATTATTTTTCTCTAACGTAAAATTATTTTTCACCATATTTTTATTCTGGGCAAAAATAAAACAATTCGTTTCAAAAATTTCCTCAGTTAAGTAATAACTTTTTTCAAAATTGTATGCCTTATAATAATCTGGTTTCGCATTCTGGTAATAGTTCATCCTATTTCTCTGCTGTTGTATGTTTATTAGTGATTCCTTTTTCCCCTTTATATAATCATCTATATATATTTCCTTACTCATTTTAAAATAATTAAAAATAAGCTCATAATTTTGCTCCATTTTGTTTTCACTAAAATGGGGAAATTGTATCTTCTCAAAAGGGTTATTCCCCCCAATAGAAAACCCTTTTCTTACCATTTCTCCCCTTTCCAGTAAACTCGAACGTGTACACCACTTATAATTTTCTTCGCATGTTCCCCTTTCCATCTCTTCCTTCTTTTTTCTCCCATTTTTTTTATTAACATGGGTTAATATCTTATCTAAAAAGTTGCTTCCGAACGATTCCGAATTTTTCATACTTTCTGTCTTTTCAAAAAACACAAAATCATTATTCTCTAAACTACTTTCGCTAGAAAAATAATCAAAGGTATATAACTTCAATTTAGGGCTTACATAATCCCTACCTTCTGCATGTGCATCAGTTTCATTTTCACACATCCACTGTCGCAATTCGAACTGATTACATCCCGGATTATCCTCCCAAATAAGACCGCTTCTACACGTTTCGTTGAAGATTACACTTGGCTCTTTCTGGAATAATTCACATGTTAGATCACAGTGTCTTTCACTCGTCAGCGTGTCGTACAAGTTTGTTTCGTGATATATTTCCCCCCCTGGGAGTGAACTCCCAGGAAGAGTATTCCCCATAAGCTCCATTTTCCCTAGTAACGAGATGGAATTCTCTGCAGTCTCCCCACTTTTTTGCATAAAATAGTGAAAAAAATCCCTCACAAAATCCTTTTTCTTTTTTTCCCTATCCCATGCATTATCATACTGACATAGTACTTTTCTTCTTTTTGACAAATTGTAAATATAGAAAAATTCTTTGAAAGTACTCTGGTTTATGTTAATTATATTTTTTATATCATCAGTAAGAGAGTAGAAACAAAATAGGGTATCATTTGAAATATTTAAAAAAATATACTGAAAAATTTGTAAGTCATTATAATCTAGGTTATCATAAAATTTGCATAGAATTACTTTTAATATATGCATAAAGAATTCCCTTAAATCCATTGAACTAATCTCGTATAGAAGCATATAAATTAGAGACAACAAAATTTTTACCATAACTTGGTGATTACTAGGCCATATATCATTAAAATTGAAGGTTTTAAAAAAATTGTTATACCTATTGGTAATATTATTATCTGAAAAATAGTTCGAGCATATATATGCCAAGAAAAGAAACTCTAAACAACAAAAAAAAGAATTTTCAGATGTATACCTAATCCTTCTCATAACTTTTGAATTGTATAAAAAATTTCTAAACTTTTTTTCATCCAAATCTTTTACATGATTTTTTAAATTTTTTCTCTTAAAATTTTTGTTGAAGTAATTCTCCAATTTGTTAACTACTTCTTTGATAAATTTTGTCACACTACACATATTTTCCTCATAGTCACCATGTGATAAGGGTTGCTTTTTTTTGAGAGGACTTTCCTTCATTGTGTTAACATTTTTGCTACAATATATCACCGACACATCGTTGCTACTGACTGTCTTTTCCAAAATGTTAAAAATGAAATTAAAACTCTTCAAAATTTTGCTAATGTATAAATTCTCATTTCTTCCCCAGAAGTTGTACTCACCTGCGTTTTCGCAGTGCGCGCACATGTCCCGCGGCGTTTCCTTAGTTTCGTACGTGCATCCGCCCCAGTTTCCCCAATTTCTGCCATCACTACCTCCTTCGTTTCTGCCATCACTACTTCCTCCGTTTCTGCCATCACTACTTCCTCCGTTTCTGCCATCACTACTTCCTCCGTTTCTGCCATCACTGCCTCCTTCGTTTCTGCCATCACTGCCTCCTTCGTTTCTGCCATCATTGCCGCCTTCGTTTCTGCCACCATTGCCACCTTCCTTTACGCCCTCGCTTCCTCCTTCACTGCTACCGTTATCGCGGCTGCTTCTTCTAAAGCCTCGGTCGCAAGGCTCGTTCTTGTAAATGTTCCGGCTGTGGATTTTACAAAAAAATACTTTGTCGTTATTGTGACCTTCTCTTGAAAATACGACTGCGTTACTTCCTACCTCCCGTGCCTTCTCCTCTCCGCCTTTATCGTTCTGTGCTAACTGCAAGCGATGTGCACTAAAATGCTCCAAATGGTAATTGGCACTGAACGTGTGCTCCCCACCAAAGGTACAACTGGCACGGGAACGTAAAACATTGTTGCTGTCACCGACACCGCCACCGACACCGCCACCGCTACCGACACCGCTACGGATACCGCTACCGACACCACCATCGCTGTTGGTTCTACCTTGTTTTCTAAAGGATGCACTGTGATGTGTGCCATGGTGCGCTATGTCGCCCCTCAAGACGCATCTTCCTCCAGCACTTTTCTCGACGGCACTATTGCAAACATCGAATGAAGTGAAGTGGTTTTTCTGAAAAAAGTAATCGTTGCAACAGTTCCATGTAACGTTTTCATTCATTAAAATATTTTTTTCGATAAATTCTATTTTCTCGCTTGGAAGAAAACAGAGATATTTGGCCAAAAAGGGGAAGTTATATATCATGTGACTAAAATGTATGCTAATCACAGATAACAATTTAAAAGATGTAGGGTTGCAAACATATTTTTTAAGTAAAACAAAACATTTATGAAAAGCCATATTTAGAGTATCAAAAGAGAGTAATATATTATTTTTCTTCAATTCTATTAAGTATATTTTATATAAAAATATAATTTCAGATGTCAGAGAAAAAGAAAAGTCAAAATCTATCATAACCAGTTTGTAAGCCTTATTAAGTAAATTACACTCCAAATATACATTAAATAAATTATGTTGTATATTAAGTTGTTTTGATGATAATTTATATATACATACATTTTTATATATATCTGTTCTTTCGTTACGTATTAAATTATTAATTCTATTTTTGTTATGCTTAAATTTATTATTCTCCCATATATTAATTGTCTTAAACTTTTCTTCCTTTATTTCAAAGTAAACATTTTGAACTAATAACATATAATCATTTTTTAAATTATTATATATATAATTTAATCCCTGTAAATTGTTTAAATATATTAAACTTGATTGTTCGTTATTTCGTAAACTTTTTTTTTTTTCATTTTTTAAATTATATAAACCTTTTAAACTTTCAATGAAATTATATATTCTTATAAATTCATATTGTGAAAAAATTGTAAATATGTGTGGCTCAAGAGAATTACTTACATGTTTTCTTAAATTCGAAGATGGCAAAGCATCAAACAGGAATGAAAAAATATTACTCTGATTTTTCAATTCTTCTGATTTTATATATTTATTTAAAAATGTATATGTCCTCTTAAAAAATATTGTTAAGTTTCTTTTCAATCTTTTTTCCCTTTCAAATGTAAATTTATTTTGAAGAACGTAAGAATTTTTCCTTTCTACTTCAGTCGATTTATCGCGCATTTTTCTCTTCACATAGTAACTAATTTTCGAAAAGTTACATGAACAGTTCAGGTATCTTTGCAGCTGCAAGTTTAGCTTGTTGCCTTGCTTCCCCCCAACGTTGTAATTTTTTCCCACGGTGCTATCCTCATTTTTGTACAGGTTCGCCTCGTCACAATTGTTGCTTTCACTGTTTGCACTGCAGCCGTGTATGTCTTGTAGAAGGCATGTAGGTGAAACTTTTCCTCCTTTCTCTTTAAGGATAAGGCGTACCTTCCATTTTTGCACACTGACATTGTGAAAAAAAATTTTACTCCTTTCCTCCTCGAAATTGTTAAATTTTTTGTCTTTCACATGAAGGGTATCATTTTTGTTACGCAACTTTTTCGCGCAACTACGACTATTAATTTTACTTGCAAAGTCGCATGTGTTAACACGGACGGGAGAATTTTCTCTTATACTTATGGGTAACAATTTACACCTTGTTTCGTCCTTTTCTATACCTTTGCCATTACATTTTCTCATTACCTCGTTACTTTTGCAAATATCATCATTCGGGTTTACTTGGATATTTGTCTGGTTAGGGTATTCTCTCTGATATTTTTTACACAACTTAATGTAATAGTAGTGAAAAAAATTTATTTGAACAAGGTAAATAAAATTAATCATCTGTACATTTACGAAAAAATGATCATAAAAAGTCATATTTCTTGATGTACAAATAAGGTAAAAATAGTCAAAAAGATTTTGCAAAAGTATATAATTACTATTCAGAATAATGTTAATAATATTTTCATATTTATATTTTCTTATAAATTCTGATAAAATATCATTTTTTTCATTTTTATTGATAGACATATTTTTATTTGGAAATTTATGACTTTGCAAGATTACTTGTTCAGAATTAAAATAAGATGATATTAACAAACTGTTAATACAAAAAAAAAAAAAAATTTTAATCATTAGCTGTTTATTAATAGTAACTTTAAGTAGTACATTTAAAAATTTAAACCAAAAAAAAAGTAAATTTTTATCATTATATTTGTATATATAGCTAAATAAACGTTCTACAGTAATTGAATGAATAAAATTATCATCAAATGTTCTTATATTTACAATACATTTGTTAACTATTTCAAAAATTTTTTTTCCATATACTTTACCTGTACATACATGTAAAAATTTTTGAGTTTTTTTAAATTTTGTTATTTTTTCCTTATTTAAAGAAATATCACAAAATAGACAATCTTTATTTATCTTATTAAACCCTTTTTCTACTTTCTTTTTTAATTTATTTTTACTGGTTATTTTTTTAATATTTTTACTATTGTCTATCTTGCCATTAACTGTGCTAACATAACTATGTTGGTTAAAAAAATTATAATGTATGTTTATTTCTTCTTCTCTTTTTTCCTCTCTTATATGCGTATAAAATAAATACAAATCGTGAAATATGCGGAAATCTTTATTACTTAGACAGAAATTAATTTTTACAAAATGTAACAATTTTTCATTTAATTCTTTAATATTTATTTTATTTTTTGTTCGGAACTCTTTGTTCATATTGTAGCGAACATCATCCGTATCGTTGTCGCTAAGATCATTTTCGTCGCGTCCGCAGTTCTTCCCCCCGCTAACCTTCTCCTTTCTGCTTTTCCCCGTCTCCCTCACACCCTTACCGCCGTATGCCCTTTTCCCCTTCGCGTGAAGATTACTCTGAGGGTTTGTTCCGGCGGTTCTGCTGGCGTTCTCGCAATCGTTCTCGTTACCGTTCTCGTTACCATTCTCGTTTGCATTCTCGTTACCATTCTCGTTTGCATTCTCGTTTGCATTCTCGTTTGCATTCTCGTTACCATTCTCGTTACCATTCTCGTTTGCATTCTCGTTTGCATCCCCGTTACCATTCTTATTGGTGCTTCCCTTCGCGTTTCCGGCTTTGGTAAAGTTCCCTTTCCTCGGGACTCCCTTTCTTCCTCTTGTTTGGAAGCTGTTCTTCCCCGTGCTTCGCTGCCATCCCTTGTTTCCCTTATTTTCGCTTTTTTCCCGCTGAGCATTATCTGTCAGTATTTGGTTCCATGTGTACAGAAAACAGCCAAATATGAACGCTTCCAGCTCTATGTCTATGCAGCTTATCTTGCATCTCCTCTTCGTCTTCCTGTGGATGTTCATTTGGAGGCCTTTCTCTGTACTTTCCACTAGCGTTATTCTTGCGTGCACTTTGACCTCCTCTCGATCGTGCTCTTCGTCGTACTCTTCGGTGTGTGCTCGAACTATGTTCCCTATTTCTTTTCTATTTCTCTTTATATCTTCCCGCAATTTATCCTTATTTTTCCCTATTTTTGCTCACTATTCATATCACGTTGATGCGCGTCACATGGTGCATGCATAATTACCTTTTTGCAAGCATCCTTCAACTAACCTCCGCTTCTTCGTAGGTACATGCAAACACGCATATATTGCGAACGATGTGCTACATACCAAATTAATCCCTTAAATGTGCAAGTATTGCAAATTCTCCTCTTATTATATAGTCGCAAAGAGGAAAAAGGGAAAATAAGAAAACGGAAAAGAGGAAAATGGGAAAATAAGAAAACGGAAAAGGGGAAAACAAGAAAACGGAAAAGGGGAAAAAGGCAAGTATTTTTACGTAAATATGGAGAATAAATAGGCACGTAAAGAAGGGTTCACAAAAAGATACGCGCAAAATGACCATGTGGATGTGCGACGTTCGATGTGCACAGGCATGTCATGTACACAAAACGTATATACGCTGTTTTTCCAAAGCTGCCTAGAGGATTTGGCGACAATTACTCGTTAAAATTAACGCGCGTGCAAAGGCTCGTTGGGCATGAAATGATAAAAGTGTGTTACGCAGATGAGGCAGAAATGTTCCCTTCTATGACAGCTCATGAAAGACAAAAAAAGTGGAACCCTCGAAAAAAAAAAAACACGATATGCAGGAAAAAATGTCATAAACGTGTATAAATGCAATATGAAACATGAAAAAAATTGTGAAAAAAAATGCGACAAAAACTGGCAGAATTTGGTAAAAACTGGCAAAAATTCACCATGCGTGACAAGCGTGACAAACGCGGCAAACGTGACAAACGTAACAAATATGACAAACGTTACAAACGCGACAAATGTGACAAACGTAACAAATATGACAAACGTGACGATGTAACCAAATGCAATAAAGAAAGAGCAAGAGATGCGCAAAACAGATTAAATTTCTGTAGCATACATGCAAACACGATATAAAAAAAGGAATTCCTATAAAATGTACATTTCTGATGATTTATCGCGAAAGCCCTTCCGTGTGCCGCACCGGAGTGAACAATAGCCCATGTTAGCATTCGCGTAAGACTATTTCCTCCTGTCGGTGACCAGTGCACTGGCATGAGCAAAAAAAAAAAAGTGGTTAAATAGGGCGCATAACAGAGTGTATAACATGGTGCACAGAAGGTGCTTCAGGATATAATACCCTTTACAGTTCCGGACTTTTGTGTCGACCAGTTTGCGCTTCAAAACTGGCATCCACTTGGCTACAACTAATCGGTGCAACGTTTTCAACAAATGAAAACGTGAAGCGCACAAGTTAGCCTACGGAGAAATGCTTAAAACGCATATAGAGCTTTTACAAGCACGCAAAATGGGGACCATGCAAATACGTGTGCAGGAAAATACGTAGGGGGATACCCTCAGTATTTTATACCTCCATTTTGGGCTTTTTCAAATACTACGGTGGAGCAGCATACATTGGCAAAAATTCGTGAAAAATTCTTTTCCTTCATAAACTCCATAAAAACAACACACTTCAAAATTTTCCTTTCTTTTTAATTCGCAAAAGGCAAAAATAATTTTTCCCAATTTAAACGCAAAAATTTGCTTATCCTTATAAAAAAAAAGGTAACTTTTTTTTTTTTTTTTTTTTTTTTTTCAAGCCATTTGGCATTTGCCAACACATCACAAGGTGCTTTTGGATTTTGCATTTTGCATTTTGCATTTTGCATTTATAGTAAGGATTGAGTATGCTAGCAGTGCGAACTATCCTTTTTTAAGCTGAAAGTTTCATCGCTTTTTTGACGATTAATTACTCGACATCCTCAGAGGAGGCCCAAACGGAAACGTAAACGACCAAACAGTAAAGCAGAATTAAAGCACGGCGTATAGCCGCAGGGTAAGAAAAAATGAAACGGGAAAAGGGAGGCATACGTTAATGCGATGTGACAGGGGCGCGCGCAATTTAACAGGAGGTAGCATAAAAATGCTAAATACGCGCACACGTTTGTACATGTGTGTGTTAACCCCTTTTGAGTAGCAAAACGCAAGGATATCGCAGAATCCTGTTGGAGTTTAAGGCCCTAGATCAAATTTAACGCCTCCTTAAGAAATGCTCACACGTGGATAAGACTTCTCACGATTAATCTAAACATGCGAAGTGATGTTGACAAGAAAAAACAGAATTACTTCATCAGCGATGCAAAAGGCATCACCAAGTGTAAAAAAGTAGCCTATGTAAAAAATCCCAAATTTTTACATGTACAAATCAGAAAAAAAATAAGACGTAATAACTTTCAGTACTTATGCAAAATTGTAAATTTTTTTTTAAACAATAATGCAGTAAAAAAGGAAAGCTACTATAAACATATTCATAATTACCTCTTTATAGTTAGAATAATATTTATAGTTATTCGTAAGAATAGATATCATTTTCGAAAATTTACTACTTCCCTTTTAAATGGTCCTATAATAAAATATAAGCACAAACTTCGCCATTTTATGTGTAAAGGGAAAAAGAAAAAATGCAAAAATACGATACAGTCCTTTAGCCATTATTGCCTTCCATTAAGGAGAAAAATAAAGTGTATATTGACAAAGACATACGTAATCGATATTTACTACAAAATTTATAAGCATTTAAATTTTTTTATAAAAAACAAATTGGATCCTGGCAACTACTATTGTACACGGACAGAATGGAGGACGGTAAGTGGAAAAAGGAACCATTACCCATATTTTTCAGAAAAGAAAAAGCACTTTTCAAACTTGTTAAAAAGGTTTAATGTATATGCTGAAAAAGTAGATAAAAATGACACTTCCCCCAATGGAGCAAATTTTGAAGTACACTTAGATCGAGATGAAAAAATTGTATATATAATCCGTTGGAAAAAATGCTTAAAAATAGGCCATAAAATAGGCCTAGCTATTTTTTACCTCATAACGCATAATACTACCCGATACTTAATGCTCATTTTGAGGAAAAAAAGAGAAAGTGAAACTTCAAAAAATATATACGCTTTGGAAGCACCGTCGCGGCATAGTAACATTACCATCGAGTCGCATTATCTCTATTCAGCTTTTATGAAAAACGAATGCTTTCGTGTATGTAATAAAAATACAAGAAAAGGACTTTTTGCGCATTGCAAATCTTTTTACAAACGCGTAATACCTCTCATATGGGATACCCAAAAGGGAGTTGTCACTTTGAAGGAGCGTCAGGTCGTGATTAGACGCTTGAGAAAAGTCCTTAAAAGTGATGCACGCAAAAGGATGGGTTGTGAAAAAGTTCTCCACACAATTTGTTCTTACATTTTAGAAAAGTGTTATCGTGTTTTATGTGACCATACAGAGTGCATTGCAGAGGTAGGGGAACAAAACCCGTTTGGTATATTTTGCACCGTCTTACTGTACACCGCAATACATGTGAGAAAGACACATTGTATAGAAAAACCTAGAGCATTATTGCAACGGAAAAGATTCTCCATTCGGAAAATAATTAAAAGGAAAGGAAGGACAGGACAGGAAAACAAACATCCCTTTGTAAAGAGGACAGATTGTTCGTCTTCGATGAATCCCTTCAGATTTAAGAAAGACCCAATAGGGAGAGATAAAATATACCCCCTATTTCTCACAAAGTGGAGATGTTTATCGAGGATGGTGCTCCATGTATTAAAGGCGAAGAAGCACACCAATGGTAAATACTACCCCTACCACAAAAGGGTTAAACAGAGTTTTAACACATTTCTGTGCAAACATCCCTCATACGTAAACTTTGCATTTAATACGAACAGTGCTCTGCTAAGGCTGAAAAATAAATTCATTTTTAACGGAATGTTAATTCACACGATGAGGAGGCATGTAAAAGTGCGCAATTCCAAATTAAGCGATAAAAGGGGTATCCAGTTTTTTATTATAACTGCTAAGAATAGGAACAATGGGAAAGAAAAGCTAACCTTAAGTGATACATACAAACGAGTTAGAAGGGAACACCTCTGCATGGTCGATGTAGCAGTCAAACTATTAAAAAAAGAAGAGGAAAATTTGAGAATATGTTCCAAAATTAAAAATGTTATTCACACTATGGAAAGTAAACCATTCAACCATATTGTGTATCACCTATTAGTACTGAAAAATTTTATACATTATCATTTCCATTTGTTTCTATGCATTTCGAAATTTGTGGAATATTCCAAGGATGGTCTGATGCAAAATGAGAAGTCTCCTTCAGTAAAAAGGGACAAAAGAATGTACCATAACAAAGATCGCAATGTTGAGAAAGCATCAAAACGTTTGCATCCCACCCAGTGGTGCAAAAAAGAACGAGTTAAAGCATACACATCGTTCATACATTTATTCATACACATATTTACCTTGTATGTTCATCTTTTGATTAACGGTTTGCACAAGTACGAAGGAGATGTCAAAAAGAGATATCTCCTCTTAAAAATTATGCTCAAAAATGAGTATGGCATTTTGCAATTAAAAAAAAAAATAATTTTATTCTCTCCGAAACGGTATAGAAATGTGATATTAACAGGATGGAGGAGTTGTCAGAAAGGAAACAGTTTATATTACGAAACCGCCTTTTTGTCCTGTCTTTACAAAATTGTGAGGTTATGGAATAAGTCTGTGCATATCCCTTTTCCCCATTTTTACAACAAGCAAAGCATCAGAAGAATGGTACCACTTTTGCTTGAACTTTTGTCAGTCCTCCTAAGCATTATGCACAGTGCGCATGTAAACCAAAGTGACACTTTTCAATATGAGGTGCATACAAAATGCAGGAAGTACCAATTGAAAATGGAAAATATATGTCTTATAGTGAAATGTCAAATGATAGACATTCTTTTGAAGAAGGAATTTTTTTATTCCTTTGAAAGGATCTTACTTAGATCTGGAAAACATCAAAAGAAATGTGAAAAAAAAATGACCTATATCGAAATTGCCGAAAAAATTGTTCACATAATAACGCATAGAAGTAAAAAGAAGGAGGTATGGCTTTATAAATACTGTGAAATGTATGTAAAATTTCTCAGTTTTTGTAAAAAATGGAACATTTTTAAGAGAAAAAAAATAACGCTTAAAAATTGTATATCATCGAGCCAGATTCTTCTTCCGATGAGTGGAAATAGAAAACAATATTTCAAAGAAATGCATGTACGCAGCCTCGAACAGTTTTACATACACATGGTGAATAAATATTTTATGCTCTTTATTACGCTATCATGTGTGAAGAGAAAAATGAAGAGAGTCTCATCTTTTAAGAAAAAAATTCTCAAGATACTTTTCCTGCTGTCCGAGCAAAAAAATTTTACTCTACAGTTTTATTTTTACAAAATAAAGGTGTTAGAATTTATGTTACACTGTATGGGAGAAGCTCGTCACATGGATTACTCGAAGCGATGTAATCCTCTCCATCGCGCAGAAACCACCTGTGATTGTTCTACCTCATCAAAAATGAAAAAAATGAAGAGGCTTCAAAAAGAGCAGCGTTCTCTGTTAGGAGATGGTAACAACGAAGGGAGCATATATATCCCCCCACTCTCCTTAAAACGTATTTATGACCCATTCAAAAATAGATCCAACGATAGTTCAGTCAGTTGTTCAAATTCCATTCACCAATTTTCCAATTCGTTTTTTACACAAACGTGCAAGTTCCAGTTGAAAGCCGGAAGATCAGCAAACTTAAGAGAGAAAGAAAAGTCACTTTTGAAAAAAGTGAATTATTCGAAAGGGGAAACTACTACAAAAAGGGATAAACAACTCGAGGGGAAGATAACAAAGATGTGCATGATCCCATCGAATCGAAAATGGAAATGTGCATATTTTTCAAAAAAATACTTTTCGACAGCTTATATGCCTATGTATAGATGGAGAAAAATAAATGTTTATAATACCGATGATGAAATATCTTTTGAAAAGTGGATTATTCGTTTGGTCCTATCCCTCATAACATCATACAACAAAAAAGATCTAAACAGTTTCTACTTTAACGAAAATTATTATGATGAGAATGCAGAAATTGAAAAGAGAATTAGCAAGCTTATTGACAGAGGAATTTTAAGAAAAGGAAGCAAATTGAATTTGGTTTTAAAAGGATATCTCAAATTACTGAACGTGTTTCAGTTTTTTCGAGAACTGTCCAATGCGCAGGAACTACCCATCATGCGAATTCTGCAGATATATCGCAACGGGGGAAATTGTCACACATGTAATGTCTATAGAAACAGTAGTAACAGAAAAAATAACCATATATACCGCACAAGATTCACGATTAAGACGATGAGAAGAGAGAGAAACCGTGGAATGCATCAGAAAATGTTACACAACCTATCCGTAGTTAAAAACTTGAACCGCATTACTCTTTTGAGAAAAATTAACGAAGATGGAAATGGGAAGATATACACATGTGTCCACTCGCTTTTTCGTCACAACCCATTCATTATTAAACTTATAAACATAAAAAACGATGTTAATGAAAATTACCTTTTTAAAAATATATATAATGAAATAAAGTGTCTACTATCATTTCAATATGGAAGTAGAAGAATATGCCAAATATACTCATATGGGATTATAAAAAATGGGAACAATAAAAAGTTTACGTACTATATTATTATGAATTACTATGATTGCAATTTGAAAGAATTCTTAAGAGACTTACATGCAAATTGTGTTGAAGTAAAAAAAAAAATTCTGAGAAAAACATTTTCATTTACCCACTGTGATGGGATTAACCCTAAACCATTTCTTCATTTCAGAAAAAGAAAAATTATAAAAAGAATAACAGAAAAATGTCAGAAAAAAAAAAGAAGATTTTTATTTTTCGACGAAATAAATATATATAAGAAAGATAGTAGAAATTTTTATGACCATGTAATAAAAAAGAACTACCTCATAGAGATAATCGATTTACATTTCATTTTGATCATTTTAAACATTTTTAACCAAATTGTTGAAGAAGTTATGCATATACACAGAAAGGGAATTGTCCATTTTGACATTAACACTTGTAACATTTTTATGAATTACAAAGTGTTGGTTCCGCTGCTAAACGAATTTGCCATATTTTCGAGATCCTATTCGCATACGACAGTGGGTGTTAGCACATCCCAGTTGGGGGGCTCTTCAAATAGGGATCTTTCAAATCTATATCTTTCCAGCGTGCATTCCCCAGGAAAGGAGAGAGATAGAACAGGCATAAATGAAATAAAAATGTGGAACTCTCGAATGGCACAATTGGGAATGGATATCAACGCAGTGATTTTTACTCCAAGCAGAGACATTAATGATCATCGATTCGAATCAATTTACGTGCCGTCTATAGTTATAGGCGATTTTGGGGAGAGCAAATTTTTTTTCAGCAATAAGGACTTTCTCTTTTTTCGGGCAAACAGGGGCAATGAAATGTTGGCAGCGCCCGAACTGATGGTAGGGATGCTGAACCGGAAGCAGAGGAAGCAATGTAGACAGCGGATGAACTGGATGCACGGTGGTTGCAATCACCGCCGCAAGTATCGGTGTATCCTTAAATCGATTCGAACCCACCCTCTGAGCAGTGAACGCAGTAATAACTGGCGTGGGAGTTGCAGGAGAGACCTTGATGACAGATGTGCACGGTTCAGGGTACTTGGAAAAAGTGTAATACTGAAGGGACGGAGCAGGGGTGAGGATCCAGCACACGTAATGAGTAAATATGTTGAACGAGTAAAAGGTGTTATAAAGGAAATGTTACAAAACAGACATACCTTTTTGAGGAGGAGAAGGAATATGCAGAAAAGTGACGTGTGGTTGTTGGGGTGCCTACTATACGAAATGGTTAGTGGCGAATGTTTACTAAATGGATGTAATTTTTTGTATATAAAAATATATAAAAAAAAAAAATTTTTGGATGAAATTATTCGTAGGAAAATAAAGAAACAACATAAAGCAGTTAAGCAACTTTTTAATTATTTTTTTCATTTTAGTTTAAAAAAGAGAAAAAGTCTTGGAGAGATACACACACATTTGAAGCTGCTTTACCGTATGTATGTTGAAAAGATTAAGAAAGAAATTGTACTTTTAAAGAGAGTAGAATGGGAAAATAACGAAAAGGAATTCCCACTTAATGATACAGTGAATGATGAAGATAGAAAACATGGGGAAGGGATACCTAATATATGTTTGTCACAATGGGATGATAAAGGAAGTACATATAATGGTGACGAAACCGTTTTTTCATATAAAGGAATTAACGAATCGTTATTTTCCGGTGAGAGAAGAGGAGCAATGGGATGTTCCAACTTGCAACCAGCGGAAGATGGTTTACCCCATTTCGTAGTAAGATATTTACGAAAAAGAAAAATCATCCTTTCGACTGATAAGGAAAATATTTTTTATTATACCTTTGTTAAGAAAAAACTTGTCGAAAAAGGTTTGCAAAATGAGTTGGTAAATTCACATTTGAGGTATTCACCATCTTTTCCTTTACAAAATGTAAAAAAAATTGTAAATTGTTTGGAAGCACATAACATACTTAGGATATATAATTTTTATTTCATATTACACATGGATGAAAAGGGAAAAAAATTTTTACAGGAATATGACATTGGAAGACATGCAATTTTTTTCTTTACATCAACAACTACAGAAAATGTTACATCATTGTATGGAAAATGTAACAACATAATATATGTTCAAAAGTTGTATAAAAAAAATAAAATATATTACAGAAGTAACAAAAATACAAAAAATATTTTTCACAAATGTCTTTTATACACTTTATCAAAAAAGTATAAATGGAAGTTTAACAATTTTTCTAAATTTATAAAAATAAAAATTTATAAAAATAACCTAAAAAATTTAGCTTACTTTTTCTTATTTTTTTTTCTGAATGTTCAGCTAAAAATACAAAAAAATTTAAATCAAGAAAATAAAAAATATATTTTCGTTTTGCATAATAACCTGAGTGATTTTCTTTCATCTCACAACATGATATATCATTCACTTCCGCATAATCTCGCAAACCTTTTTCTTTTTTTTTTTTTTTTCGTCATGTTTAAAGTAAATGCAGCAGAACTGTTCTTCCTTTTCAAAGAGAGGAGCCCCCTTCTTTCGCTTTCCATGATGGACGAGAATTTGATAAAGGTGCTCTCTCCAGCCATCTATCCCCCTTTACATCGCCATGGCGGCAATAGTCTAGGTATCCGTGGCCTTCGTGTTCGTTCTCACTACCGGGCCTAAAACCCGCGGGGAAACAGTTACTTTGTGCACTTGTCAGTTGCAACATGATGAGATTAGCATCTCACGCTAACTTTCCGTCTACGCGTGTATATTAGACGTTAGAATGTGCTGTATATATTATATATATATATATATATATGATGTATCTAAAGCACTAGATGAGTGCACACGTGAGTGCACACATGCGTGCATGTATATGTATTTGGCCACTTGAAAGTGGTTGTTGGCTCGCCGGAATATTATTTTCCCATGTGTTTCACGAGTCGGCTAAAATGGAAACTCGCCAAGTTTACGCATCTTGCCTTCTTTTTTTCTTTTTTTTTTTCCAACTTAATTGCATTATTTTTTTTTTATTTTTTATCACCTACGAATTTAATTATATTTTCCTTACATTTTCTTCATGATGACATATCACATTTCCATCTTTAATTTTTCCTCTAATACATTTCACCCGCTAGTTCACATTTCTCTACCCTTTTGCTGCAATGCTTAGGAGAGTTCTCTTTTTTTTTTTTTTATTCTCAAACTGAATCTTTCGTTCGTTCAAACTTGTTACCAATCCACATATCACTTATTCTGAATCCGTACGGAGCAAATCTGCAAATGGAACAGTGCATTTTGCGATATGTTAATTTTGTGCACGTACAATGCGGTTACATTGTGTAGGGTGCTTTTCACGCGGCAAACTTCTGTGCACGTGTACCATCCAAGGTGAGTCCTTTTTCCTTTTCCTTTTCTCTCGTCTCCCGCATCATATTTTCAAAGATGTGATCTGCCAATGATACGTAGTTTTTCGCGCTGCGTTGCAATGGCAAAAAAAAAAAAAAATAAAATAAAAAAGATAAGGTGCACGGAAGAACAAGCAGCGCAATGTTGTCGGTAATGTTAGCCGCTACGTTCGTTGCAAAAATGGAGATGTTTGAGGAGGGGGGCCAGGAGGTGCCCTCTTTTCCTGAAAATTACCTCGTAACACTGCCTATATCTGAAAAAAATGCGACAGATCCATTGGACAGGTACAAAATATGGCTACACCACCCTTGTATATAGTCAAATATGTGTGTAGAATAAATTATGATGCAGTTGTGTTTTTCACTCTCTTTCCTTAAAAATCTAATTTTGACAAAATGGAAAAAGGTGCACAAAAAGTGAGTTTTACATATGCATTTGTTCGTATATTTGAATATTCGTTGGTATGCTCTTGCGCTATTGTGCGCACCGTTGATCACTTACTCCAGCAACAACTTGCGGGATATTAAGTCCAGCGACTCTGTTGCTTCATCGAAAATGTAGATATCCTTTCTTTTAATTATGTTAACCATTATTTGAACTTTCTTTTTTTCTCCTTTCGAAATGCCTGAAATTAGTTTGTTCTCGTCCATGTCGAACATTTTTAGTAAATGCGTATATCTCCTCGATCCACGATATTCAGAGAATAATTCCTTTATTTTTATGTTCATTGCGTAGTCTAAAATGGAAGAGTACAGTATATAAAATTTACGAAAGCATTTGGACAAAAATGTACATGGTATTTGCATATCGCGTGAAAAAAAAAAAAAAAATGCATAACAAGTTGCCACGCATGTATATACTCTAACATACATATGGTGTGGTTTCATTGACACATGGATTTTTTTTTTTTTTTTTTTTTCTCATTATAAGTAGTTTACACGTTTTCATTTTGTATACCGTTGCTCCACCATTCTCCGACAAATCCTATTCTTCCTGCCAGTGTAGTGTCGTGAAACACGGGCTTATTAAACACTAAAACTTCCTCTTCTCGTATTAACTAAAAGGGAGAAATGTTTAGACTGTGTTAACGTTCGTGCAAGGAGGATAAGGAGTATATGCATGCATATAAACGCTCGCAATAGCACGTCTATAAGCATGCATAGCGTTAGCACCCATAGGGGAATGGCCTCGCGGAGGCTGACTTCTCGTTTATTTTTCTCTCGGTTGTAACTTTCTTTCCTGCGATGATGCTAAGTAGGGTACTCTTCCCTGCCCCATTTTTTCCGCAAACAACAATTCGCATTCCCCTTCCAAAGGTTAAATTTACATTGGTCAGTGCTTTTGTGCTTGTGTTTTTTACACGATTGTAGTAACTATAATTTAGGTTGCTAATGACTATATCGTTCATTTTTCGGAAAATTCAAATGCAAAGTTTCGAGTGGGTATAAGAAAATGTTGACACACCATCGGCAATTATTAAACACGCTTGCATGCAAATGCGCAAAATGCTCGTAAATTTTTTACGACGTTTATGCTTATATGCCAAGTTAATGCCTCTTATTTTCCGCCTTTTCGGCTGTTTTTACGTTTTTCGGATATTCCCTATTGATGCTTTTTCTGTATTTTCACAATTTATGCTAATGCACAAGTGCGATGAAAACAGGAAGCGCGAACAGGCTTTCATAAATTTATGTGCACTCCGCAATTTGTAGCTTTTTCCTATCCACATCTTCAAATGGTAGCACATTTTTTGTAGATGTGACCATTTAGCCACATGCAGAAATGGCCTCCACGTTATTTTATTATTTTTTTTTTTAAATATTTATCCCCAACAATCGCGCATTCTCACGATTCCACGATTTGCGTTTTTTCGCTTTTCATAAAAGTTGCACGCAGAACGGCGGCCTTTTCGTGTATCAGTGCGCTCGCACATTCGTAAGTTCGTAAACCCCCAATTCGTAAACTCGTAATTCGTACATTCGCAAATTTGCACATTTGCAAACTCCGACATTCGCAAATTCGGACATTCGCACATTCGCAAATTCGGACATTCGCACATTCGGACATTCGCACGTTCGCACGTTCGCACAATCGCACATTCGTACATTCCTGTTTACGCCAATTCTGTTGCAGCCTCCTCCAAATTTGCTGCGGCTTAATCCAACTTTTTTCCTTTTCTTCGTTATTTTCTTTTTCTACCTCCTTTGCATGCTCTTCCTTTTATGCAATTTTATGTTCTCAAAATTGTGCATGCCTTAAATCTTTATTCCCCATTTTTTTTTTTTTTTTTTTCAACCCTGTAAAATTTATTTTAACAGGTGGGTAAGCATTTATGTTGCCTCCAACATTTGAGCGAAACCGTGTACCCGTTTGAGCGTTTAAATCTGAGCTTCGCTGCCGCGACTGCTAGGATGTAGCCGCGGCTCATAAAAAGTGTAAACATACGGCACGCGCGTATACGCATATGTGCATTGCGTGTATACGTGCATACCGCGTAGCGTGAAGGAGCATAGCACTTGGTCGTTTTAAAAAATGGAAGAACAGGGAAGATATCGTGTAGGAAAAATCAAGGACCTGGAGACTCCAACGAATACCATTTTAACGAATGATTTTTTGCCAGAATTTATAAACCTTAGATTAGTGAGAGAAATTGATTCTAAATTTATATTGAACTGTCCCTTATCGGAGGTATACAATCATTTGGATGTTTTTGAAAATGCAAAAGAATATTATTCAAAGGAAGACATCGAAGAATTATCAAATAGGAGTTACCTCTACAACTTTGCTGACTTTACCAATAGTTACAGATACATGAATATTAGAAACGTATTGGTAAACAAGTTTTCTTTAAACATAAATAAATATGTAACCTTGAAACATGATAGTTGTACTGAGATATTTTCACAAGATGATTTTATAAGATGTGTAGATGTATTTGAACCCGAAATGTTTTGTATTCCAACAGAAGAAATTAAATTAGATAAAGATGTAGGAAAAAAAAAAAAAATAAGGATAATTACACTAATGAACGAATTTTTAGAAAAAATAAAAATACTTAAAAATACATCTGTGCAAAGTAGTAAAGCTCTATGTATATTGTCTGTTCCTTCAACTATTAATATTAACAATATGATTGAAGAGACATTACAAAAATACGATTCCATTATAGATGCTTTTATGTTAAGCGGTATAGGATATGATGAATCGAACCAAGTAAGAACGACTTATTTAAAAAATATACTAAATGTACTTCCAAATAAAAAATTGAAATTTATACAATTAAGTGGAGGAAATCCTATCGAAATTCTGCATAGTATATACCATGGGATTGATATCATTGAATCTAATTTCCCCTACTACTTAGCAAGAAATGGAAAAGCCATAACTATGTGTATTAACATGGAACAAGTAACTAAAAATAAAAATAAATTAAACGATATTAACCAAATCGATTTCAAAAAAGAAGATATTTTTATTATAGATTTAAATGATGTAAAATATTCCATGGATTATTCAACCATAACTATTAATTCGCCTAGAAGTGAATCTAGATCTTACATACACCACTTATTAAAATGCAAAGAACTGACAGCATATGTAATCATAACATATCACAATCTCTACTTGTATAAATTATTCTTCCAAGAAATACAAACACAAATAAAAAATAACAATTTTTTAGAATACACTCACTGGTTTATAGAACATCACAACTTAAATTCTTAAGTGGCAAAAACGAATAGTCTATCAACACTGCTTTATTCATATTCCTACAGTAGTTGCAAAGTAGAAAAGCATTTTGTATACGTTTGTATATAGGCCAGACAATATTAACCAGGCAGGCTTATTGTAGAGACGTCGAACGGGGAGCTTAACGAGTGATTAGAAGAGAACGCACATTTTTTAATTCCAGACAGGCAAAAAAAAAATATATATATATATATATATATATACGGCAGCACGTGATAACACCTGAACATCCGTCCTTTGAGCAAAACCGTATTAAATTTTTGTTAAAAATGAAAAAAAAAAAAAAAAGAAACATCCGCCCCCCTTTCTACCGTTACAGCTATATTATTTTATTAGCACACACATACAATGCCATATTTCTTGCAGTGTGGTGTGTGGTTCCAATCTCTTCGTTTGTTTTTGCCTCGTTTCGCAATAGCTCCAACGTGAGCCATAAGTTTAATTGCTGCATTTGTGCACTTACTGTGCCGTAAGCAATTTGCCCTTCCACATCGAAACTCACATTTTTCGGTAATTCGCACCACACACACCAATTCGTTGCATCGTTTACCTTTACATTGATTTATATCTCGCTAATTCGTTTTGCATTTGCATTTTCATTTGCATTTTTGCGTACTCTATTTTTATTCATTCGTTTTGCATTTGCGTTTTTCACATCTAGCCCTCCATTTTTCGCCGTTTGAATGCCCCAAAAAGGGAAAGATGAGAGGAAATAATCGAATCGGATAATGAACATAATATCATTGAAAGCTTTAGGTATAAGAATAAAAGCGTATACACGTGGGTAATGCTTAGTCATAAAAACAATCGAAATACCCTACCTAACTCTCTTCCACATGCACAATTCTGTGGTCCTCACTTGTTTTCTACCGAAGGGATAGAAATTTATAACCGTTTTAGGTATGACAAAGTTGGCTTGTGGCATTAGAATGCATAAAAAGGTTATAATGAATAAAAGGGGGAGGGGGGACACACAGTCACGCGTGGGGTACATGTACATATATATACGTACAAAGATGCGTGTATATACACATATATATGTATACAGATGCTTGTATATACATATATATATATATATATACACATATTTGTACATAGATGAGTGTACATACATACATATAAGGATAGATGGGTGTGTGTACGTATGTAAATACGTGTGGGTATCAACGCACAACGTTTTTTACATTTATTTTTGTAAACGTGAATATCTATTTTGCTATCATCATTTTCACAAACTCTTCATAATTAATCTGACCATCACCGTCGATATCGGCCTCTCTTATCATTTCGTCCACCTCTTCATTGGTTAACTTTTCTCCTAAATTTGTCATTACGTGTCTTAATTCATCGGCGCTTATGTATCCATCTCCATCTCTATCAAAAACACGAAATGCTTCAATTAATTCCTCCTCTGTGTCTGTATCTTTCATCTTTCTCGCCATCAGCGTTAGGAATTCAGGAAAATCGATTGTGCCATTTCCGTCTGTATCAATTTCGTTTATCATATCTTGTAATTCCGCTTCCGTTGGGTTTTGCCCCAATGACCTCATAACGGTACCTAACTCTTTGGTCGTTATGGCTATATAAAAAGGAAAAAAAAAAAAAAAATTGCATGAACAGTTAAGAATTTTTTTTATTATTTTTTTTATTGTATTTGGCTAGCCTGAAATATGTATTTGCTTAACATGTTCCTCCCTTTTTTTTTTATTTTATTTTTTTTTTTTCCCCTTTATGAACAGTTCATAATTTATTTGCCCACTTTTAAAAAATAATTTTTCGCTGTTTGTGAGCTGTTCATGTGTGGACAAATGTGCAGACATATATAAGTGTGTTTGTGCGCGCTAACGTTATAAGCGACACTATCTACTTAAACACATGCTGTAAATGGTAAAACAAGGAAAATGGGAACAGCAGGAAAACTTTGTAAACGGGAGAAGCTCTCTTTATGTCGCAAAGGCTTTCTACGCCCCATGTACATTGTCCTTTTGGAGTTTTGCAATTTGTAAGCTTTTCCACTTTGGCACTCCGGCAGTTTCTTATTTGGGAATTTTTTTTTTCTCTTACTTCCATCGCCATCTTTGTCAAACAAGCTAAAAGCTTCTTTAAATTCAGAAATTTGCTCTTCTGTTAACTTGTCTGCCATTGTACTATTTTATAGCGTAATGCTTCCCCTTAGAAAATTTCTGGTATTTTTTTTCTTTTGGGATAAAAAGAATATATAATTTATAAAAATATTTTTTATTTTCACGCGAATAAACACTTTTCCCTATTATGCATAATGCATGGTTTTAAATAAATAAAAAATATTACGCATCCTTATTTATGCATCCAATATTTTTATATTTATTTCAGCGAGTGAAAAATAAATGTTTAAGCACAATTATTGCAATTTAAGTAGGGTATGGAGTAAGAGTTTGAAAAGTGCTACGCGCAAAAAAGGTATAATATGTGTACTCGTGCTAAGCGCACTACGAATACGTGCGTTTATTATTTGTGCACATATTATTGATATATACAAGTGCATACACTAAGCATGGTATATTATGCACATGCCGTGAATGTAAATTATGCATATGCTATGAGTGTAGTAGGCAATATGCATACATTTGTGCAAAAACATCCTCATTTTTAATTTCTTCCATTTTTATATTTCGTACAATTAAATTACACATTTGGGATTTTCCCACATTTTTACAAGTAATGAAATGTTTACTTTTGAATAATCACTTCAAATTAAGATTTCCTTATTTTATTTCAAAAAGTATTGTGTAAGAAAAAGAATTAAAAAGTCAGGTGTTCTTTTATATTTATTTTAAAAATAGGATTTCACATGTTCAGTACATGTATAAAGTGAAGTTTTCTTCCCGTAGTTTCTCGAACACATTCTTTAATTTTTTTATATTAAGTAAATTTTCTCATCATTACGTTAGCTATTTTTTCTTAATAAATTATTTTCCCATTGCGCTGTTATGTCATTATGGTATCATTATAATTTATTTTTTGCTTTCCTTTTTGCTTTCCTTTTTGCTTTCTTTTTTGCTTTCCTTTTTGCTTTATTTTTTGCTTTATTTTTTATTTTCTGCCAACATTCTGCTTGGGTGTGTATGAAAAAAAAAAAAAAAAAAAAAAAAAAAAGCCCTATGTAGAATTGTAATTATCCCATTTTTCGCTGCGCCAATTTTAAGCTTAGGAAATTCAGAGAAATGAACATACCAATGTAACAGAAAAGAAGTACTCTTTGGTCGTTAGGTTAAAACGGGTAAAAAGACAATGTGTGTACATTTTTCCAAAAAAAAACAAGTGCTAAAGCGATTAGTCCATGGTTTGTACATACTGACCCTTTTTATGCAGTTGTCTGAATTGACGAATAATCTCTTGTTTCTGGTATAGTTTAAATTTCTTTGCATTTAAAAAAAAAAAAAAGAAAAAGGAATAATCTACATATACTTTTTATATCCTTAAGCTTAATTTTTCTTAACCTTTTTTTTTTTTTTTTTTTTTTTTTGAGGAAAAAAAAGTTTTAAAGTTCCAATTTTTTTTTTTTTTTTTTGAAACAGAGCAGAAAATTTCACACTCATATGAGGGCTGAACACATTTTAAAAAACGTAAAATAATTCCCGTGTTTATTTGCTCTCAAAATATTCATATTAATCTACGAATGAGCATGACATACGGAATGCACAAAGTGTAAAAAGAAATATTCAATGCGTATGTAACATATAATCAATTGATGTTGTTTTTGATTTGTTTTTTCCCCATTTACCGTTTTGCACGTTCTTTTTTATCCTAAATGTAATCAAAATATAACCGGTAGTAGATATTCCCTTTCCAAAGGTATTATGGAAGGGGAAACTGCATTTGTAAAGTGAAGATTATACAAGGTTGAATAAAGGGGAACGTTTCGTTATTCCCGTGTGTAATGTACAATAAGGATCATAATCCAACGAATAGGAAAAAACACTAAATATGTTTTGTGCTTATATTTTTCAAATGTGTGCATATGAATTGGAAATACAGAAATGTCATTTTGTAGAAGCAATGGCGTGTTTTGCCACGCAGGGTCTAAAATTGACCAAATTAAAAAGCAATAAATATGTGCATGAAAAGTTGGATAAAAATGCAAATGTATGCACATGAAATGTTATTTAGCAATGCATAAGTATGTACATCAAAAGCTTTTTTCTTTTTTCTTTTTTTTTTTTTTTTTATCCGTGTGATAACTATTACTAGCATGTTGTAGGATACCAGAAAACTTTACATAATAACGTATTTTCCCGAAATGTGCCAAAATTTGCGTTATGCCAACTATGTATATATGTACATATGTTACCTACGTGTGCCTAAATGTATGCATGAGCCTACACCACTATAACGATTTTCAAAATTGAAAAATTTATTCCACAGATGTGTAATATTAAAAGGAAGTAAGCTAGTGACCTTTAATTGGTAAAAAAAAAAAAAAAAAAAAAAAAAGCAGTAAATGGCTTCAAGCACAGGAAACTTCTCCATCAGCCGCGTTTAACCACAAAAGTGTGGATATCTGGGTAACAAGTAATGGAAAAAATAGGCACTTCCTGTGCTGGCATGTCATAATACATGCACTAAATATCTTTCAATATAGAAGTACAACTTTTAAAAAAAATTAACTTCCATAATTGTATTACCAAAATTGGTGGAGAAAAAAAAAAAAAAAATTAAAAACAGCATTGGCCTGCATACATTGCAGTAACACAGATATACTTTATTTTTATGTACCATACCATACATAATGGTAACAAAAAAAAAAAAAAAAAAAAAAAAATTTTTGTTTTTAAAAGATTACCACTGGCGAAAGAAAAAAAGGCGTATCATCTTCCCCTACAAAGAATATACAAGCACTGCACAAGATTAACCGTCGCTGGTATTAATTAAAAAAAGGTGGTATCCCAATCTGTTTTGTAAAATGTAGATTTATGGGCTTAAAAAATATGTAATAAAAGCAAAAAGAGAACTATTTACGTTGGTCCAAGATTTACAAACTACTCAGTTAACAGCTACAGTATCAAAAAATTTTAAGGAATTTTGTTAGCAATCAATTGTTAAACTCGAAGGCAAAACGCGAAGGCGAAGCGAAGCAGCAGTGCTCAACAGAGAGGTGCTTACTGTGTTTATGCACAGCATAGTCACGGAATTTTACGCGTACACGTGCGCACCTATGCATATATATAGAGAAACCCACTAGCATGCCCTCTCAACACACCATACGTACATGCATAAACGCACGTGCGCATAGTATAAACGAGTATGAACATGTATAAACGGGGGTATGTACATGTATAAACGGGTATGTATACATGCATAAACGGGTATGTATACATGCATAAACGGGTATGTACATGTATAAGCGAATTCGAACACGAAAATAATTTTGAACTGAACGTAAAACAACGTTAATGAAAAAGTAAATAGAGTTTACCCGCTTAAAAAATTTAGGATTTTTTCTTAAAAAGCGATACAAGGCATAACATTCGTAAATTACAGCTGTATTCTCAAACTTTTTTTATATTAACAAGTTTAAAAAAAAAAAAAAAAAAAAAGAAAAAAAAAAAGTTATATTTATAGAATCCAAATGTGCTATTTTTATAAAAAGTTATCCTTTTAATTAAAAAAACAGTTTTGAGATTGCACAAAATTAAAATTGCTCCTCGTAAAATTATTCTTGCGCTTAAGGAGTAAAACGCAAAAAGCGTAGATAGAGTGTTCAATTTGCAGTACAGCATACCGGAAGCATTCCCGCCAATTAGGAGTAAAAGAGGAGGAACGTACGAAAAAAATACCCCATCTGCGTGCAATACGTTCGTCGTAACCTCTATACTTGCGTAGTTGTACATACATTCTACGTGTACACATTACCCCGGACATACGACAACGTATATATATAAGTGCATTTCTACCGAAAAAAATGGTTAATAAGGAAGAAGCACAGCGATTAAAGGAGCTCGGGAACAAATGCTTTCAAGAAGGAAAATTTGACGAGTCTGTAACGCATTTTACGAATGCTATTAAGAATGACCCACAAGATCATGTGTTGTATTCGAACCTTTCAGGGGCATTTGCAAGTTTGGGAAAGTTTTATGAAGCTTTGGAAAATGCAAATAAATGTATAAGCTTAAAAAAAGATTGGCCAAAGGGATATATTAGAAAAGGTTGTGCAGAACATGGTATGAGACAACTAGACAATGCTGAAAAAAGTTACCTAGAGGGATTAAAAATAGATCCAACTAATAAATCGTTAAAGGATGCATTAGATAAAGTAAGGAGAGAAAAATTAATCGAAAATATGGAATATATTAACCATATAAATACTATTATTGAAAATGATGAAAAATTAAAATCGTATAAGGAAGAAAATGCCAATTATGCAAATGAATTGTTAGACACTATTAAGGCTATTAACAGTAACCCTATGAACATTCGCCTCATCCTTTCTTCTTGTAATAAAAAAATTAGCGAAGGAGTTGAAAAATTTTTTGGATTAAAATTTAATGATGATTCTGCCTATGAAGCAGAAAGAGAAAGAGAAAAAGAAAGACAAAAAAAAAAAGAAGAAGAAGAAAAAAAAAAAAAAGAAGAAGAAGAGAAAAAAAAAAATCGAAAACCAGAAGAAATACTTGGAGAAGAACATAAATTAAAGGGAAATGAATTTTATAAGCAAAAAAAATTTGATGAAGCTTTAAAAGAATATGATGAAGCTATTAATATAAATCCAAATGATATTATGTATTATTACAACAAAGCAGCTGTATTTCTGGAAATGAAAAATAATGAAAAAGCAATTGAAACATGTCTCTATGCAATCGAAAATAGATATAATTTTAAAGCAGATTTTACACAAGTTGCTAAAGTTTATAACCGACTAGCCATTTCCTATACTAATGTAAAAGATTATGATAAAGCTTTGGAAGCTTATCGAAAATCACTAGTAGAAGATAATAATAGAGCAACTAGAAATGCCTTAAAAGAATTAGAAAGAAGAAAAGAAAAAGAAGAAAGAGAAGCATATATAGATCCAGTAAAAGCAGAAGAACATAAAAATAAAGGAAATGAATATTTTAAAAATAACGATTTCCCAAATGCTAAGAAAGAATATGATGAAGCTATCAGGAGAAATCCAAACGATGCTAAACTTTACTCAAATAGAGCAGCTGCGTTAACAAAATTAATTGAATATCCTTCTGCCTTAGAAGATGTTATGAAAGCCATAGAATTAGACCCTAATTTTGTTAAGGCTTATAGTAGAAAGGGAAATTTACATTTTTTTATGAAAGATTATTATAAAGCCTTGCAAGCATACAACAAAGGTTTAGAGCTTGACCCAAATAATAAGGAATGTACAGAAGGATATCACAGATGTGTATACAAAATTGATGAAATGTCCAAATCAGAAAAAGTGGACGAAGAACAGTTCAAAAAATCCATGGCTGATCCTGAAATTCAACAAATTATATCAGACCCACAATTTCAAATAATATTACAAAGACTTAATGAAAATCCCAATTCCATTTCGGAGTACATAAAAGATCCAAAAATTTTCAACGGGTTGCAGAAATTAATCGCCGCTGGTATTCTGAAGGTTAGGTAGGTTGTCCCCTTTCGTGTGCATAAACTGTTACAAACGCAAGAGTAACTGAACCCCCAGTGTCCACAGTCACGCATGCAAAAAGGCTTTCTACGCCCATTCGAAATAAAAAAAAAAAAAAAATGATTAATTTTTTATAATTAACCTGTTATAATGCATTTTTCTCCCCTTTTTAAAATGTATCCTGTCTGCTTAATATTACTCTTCACAAACAGCTATTTTGAATGTAATCTCCATTTCGAGAGAACGTATTTTTGTAATTCGCACAGCACAAATAAGGAATAAACTTTTAAGTGATAATTAAAAAAAAAAAAAAAAAAAAAAAAGTATACCCCCATTTGTCGTAAATATTGCCAAGGGAATGTCAAAATTTTGCTTTTTTCCTTAATTTTCACAATTCGAAAGGAGCCAATTATATAACCACGTACGCGATCATTTCGCGATCATTTCGCAATTATTTACGCGATCGTTTCGCAATTATTTACGCAATTCTTCTCATTCATTTTTATGAAATTCTTTTCTCCACATGCCCACTGAGTGAGTGTTCCAGGGTTAACAACAAAATCATACCCCCACTATATAACTCCCCGTAGCAGTAGAAAAGAGTTACACCCGAATAATATAAAAAAAAAAAAAAAAAAGAGCACACACTACGCATACTTGTTGCAAGCAATGCTTTATGCCAACTTTCCAACAGGTTTCCGAAATCTTTATCCTCTCCGCTTTTGATTTCTTTCCTCTTAAAAAATAAAAGCAAGGAGAAATTCACTGTACATAAAAAAAAAAAAAAAAAACGTTTTAAATGTGTGCACACATCGCGTGTGCATTCGCTTTGTATTCACGTTTGTGTAATAATTAAAGTTCGTGGTGTGCAAACATAGGCGGAGGATACGGGTATATTACCCCATTATTATTTTTCTGTTTTTTCCCCTTTCTTAAAAATAAACAATTATGATAAAGAACACTATAATGTAGGACAAATAAAAATGGTGCGAAGAATTTTTCGGGTTGCAAAATAAGTCGGCGTTTTGTATGGACATGTCAACTTGGTTGCTACATAAAACGTAGCTTCTTTTCTTTTCCTTGTAGTCAATTAATTGGAGTGGGTCGCAGGTACAAGCCCATGGATAATCTGTATTGCGAGCACCAAAGATCATATAAAAGGATCCTAAGTTCCCTACCTCAAAATGTTCACTTGAATTATCTTTTCCGCCAAAAAACATATTTTTTTGTACCAAATTAAAGGATGATAACTGCATATAAGAATTTCCCTTTTCGTTTTTTGCTATTTCGCTATTCTCTTCTTTCTGTAAGCCATTCGTTGTGTCTTTTTTCATTTTTGCTGGTACGTCTTCAGGTTTATCGCTATGCTTCATGTTTACCTTACTATGATTGAAAATTCCTATAAATGAGGTTATTCTATCGATAAAGCTTTCTGACTTTGTGCCCTTATCATTCGAATCCGGTTCGTTCTCTATCCTGCTTTGCTCTGTCTTACTGTTCAACTCTGCGAAGTGGCAAATAAGGAAAGGGTTAAAAATGTGCAAATAATGAAAACATGCTAGTGGAGGAAAGGAGAAAAAGTGGTATGACGCAGTCAACTTAAAGGTGCACCAAATGCACAGCTGATATCTGAGAAACTCCAGACCGAGTGGCTACTTAGCCATAGGTATTCCATTTTTTTTAATCATAAAAATTGGCCAAAAATTTTTGCACAAGTTGAACGGTTTGATCTCAGCGCTCGCGTTGTGCTCAATTTAGCCACCTCTATGAAATATTTGTGCTGCTGGGAAACCATCTTTCGATTTTCGTTTACAGCATAATTATTTATACACCTTTGACAGCAACACACTTTGCTCCATAAAAATGGCGTGCCCCCTGATAGCTTCACGTAGGAGCTATATACACATTCGTGCATGCAGGACTGCACTGATTGAGGGGCATATTTTTGCTCTTACTCGTTTTCTCCTTTTTAATGGGCGAAATGTAATCACTTGCTATGCAGTGATACTTTTTATAAATGTCTGCATTATCAGTGTCTTTCTTCATAAAATCGTTCAGAATATCTAATTCTAACTTTTTAATTTCCTTAAGTTTTTTTATAGCTTGTTCAGAAGCACCAATTTCGCCTGAAAAGGAAGTAGAAAGTTGTGTACTCGTGTGTGTCTGTGCTTATCGAAATGGGTTAAATGCAATGCTAGTATATACATCTAATCACTTGCACATACATCTGCGCGCTTGTCAAAATAAAAATGTTTATTCATTGTACACCTTCATTGTTAAGAACGCTCCTGCTTTGAACTTTTTTTAAATTACCTATCGGAGAGGAGAAAAAAAAAAAAAAAAAAAAAAAAAAAAAAAACTATATACGAGCACATGGGCATGCATATGACGTACCTCACAGCGATGTTGCGCTGGAGAACGCATTTGTACCCCCACTTTGTCTTTTTTGATTACCCAATATTAAGCAGTTCAACATCAACAAATATAAATTCATTTTCAAAAGCAGCTTTTAATGAAACATCTCACTGGTTAATCTTTACTGAAATTTTTTTTATATGTTTTTTTTTTTTCATATTTTAAAAAAGTTTTAAACAATTTTAAATTTTGTAGAAAAAATATCCTTGAAAATTTTCTCCTCAAATACATTTACCTCAACCGTTTTGTTTGCTCTTATTCTGGTGTGTACATATATAATGTTTGTATATGTACATGCGTTCATATATATATATATATATTCACGTACGCATTCAAGTGGGCACATGTAAACGCACAAGAGAGAAAAGCTGCGTTCGGAAATATACACATATGCAAATGAACGGATGCAACTGTGCCGATGCGATGTACTCACGTGGACGAACACGAGCAGTGCCCCTTTCACACCTCCCCCTATTAATGATCACTATAACGTTTAAAATTGGAAAAATGAAAAATTTTCACAAATAAGTTTTGAGCTAGAATACGTGAAAAAAGTTCAGCACACACACACTTGTTTGCATGCTTCTTTTTTTTTCTTTGTTTTTTTCTGGTACAATTTTTCTACACATATTTTTCATGTACCATTTTGTGTCTACGGAAATTTTTGTTCCATTCCTTTTATACATATACAATAAAATAATGTACAGAAATAGGCGTAAATATTGTCGTGGTGATATACAATTTTTAATGTGCAAATAAGGATAAGACAACAAAAAAAAAAAAAAATTTTTTTTTTTTAAAATAATAACAGATTTAAACTATAACAACAGAACATGTCTTCAAATTTTTTGGAAAAGTCCCCACGGAGAAATGTGTACAATATATGGATCAATACATCCCGCTTACCCTTTAACGTAATACTGTTTAAAGAAAATAAAATGCGCATTTCTTCTGTTCACTCCTTTACATGCTTCATTTTTTCTTTTTTTCTGTTGCTGTAAAATTGTTAATTTACATTGAAAAAAAAAAGTGAACAATTGTAATTGCGCTTTTGTCATATTCAATATGCATGCTTAGTATTGTACACATTTTTTTTTTTTTTTTTTTTTTTTTTTTTTCGACTGATATATTTTTCTTTTGAAAGTACCGGAAAACTTGGAAACGAAGGGAATGAGCGCTAAATAAACCTTTAAACTTTGTTCTCGAGAAAATATTACTTTTATTTCAAAAAGTATTTTATACCGCTCTACCGGTTAAACGAACATGGTGCAATCGCCGTCGTGAGATTTGCGTCTACAAGGTGGCGACGCGATTACAGCGAAGGCTACAGCGACGGTTAAAGCGACGGTTACAGCGAAGGCCACAGCGAATGTTACAGCGAAGGCCACAGCGAATGTTACAGCGAACGCTACAGTGAAGGGAGTGTGGTGAAATTTTCCCTATAATCAAGGCACTGGAACGGGTTTCGAAATTTAAAAACATACTACAGACATGTGTAGCATTTGAATTAAACCTTCTTCAATCGGTATACAAATGAAGGGATGGGATAAAATGTACGCATGAAGGTATGCATATGCCGCGCGCCTTTTCGGACAATGCAACTTGGCGCGTTCTCTGCGGAGAGTTACCAAAAGCGCACAAACTGTCCACAGCGTGAAAATATAAGTTTTTTTTTTGAATGACTTTTTGGGGTCAAGCTTAACCGTTAAAAGGCACACATGCTGATCCGAAATAAAACTCAAAATTTTTCTTAGCATTTAGTATTATAATTTGCGCATTACGCGGAAATTAAAAAAAAAAAAAAAAAAAAAAAAAATGTACATGCGCATGTATGAGCATATATACATTTAAGTACGTATGTGTAAAAATGAGGAAGGCTTTTCTTGGGAAACTTTAAAATGGAACATGTTTTTATAACTCTTATAACGCTTCGAATATCTGTAAATGCTTGCAAAAAGTGTTCGTGCTAGTGCGTGCACAAACACTTTTGAAATTTCTGCGACGAACGCACGCGTATGTAAATTATGTCCGCCTTGGTTTTCCTTTATCCCCAACTTCGTAAATTTCTCCATAACATGATAAGAGACATTTGCTTCACTTGCTATTCAGTACTTCGAACCACTGCCTAATAATGTCGCATGTAAGAGATGGAATATCGTTAATATCGTTGACAACGACAAAATAAGGGAAGGGGAAATCGTGCAGGTAAGGAACAATTTCCAATTTGTTATTTCTATAAAAAGTTTGCTTTAGGTTAAATATGGATTGAGCTTTATCATTGGATAATTGCGTATCAATTATCATCAACATTGGAATAAAATTATTTTGTATGCAATTAACAATTTCTCCTTTAACTGAGTTTTTATTAAATCTACCATCACTTATTATAAGCATTAAATGGTTAACTGTATTTTTTACATTACAATTTGGTGTATTATTTTTGAAAATGTAACGACATATTTTTAAAGCGTTCAACATAGCATTATCAAATGAATTCTGTGTGTCACTATTAAAATGAAAATGATTTAATATTTTTAAAAAATCTTGCTTGTTCAGGCTATTAGTCATAGAACATACAATATTACTTGAATTAATTGTTTCATTTTCTCCAAAAGAACATATACCTATTTTTCCAACATTTAATTTTTCAAAAGCTTTAGCTACTAAAAATATAGCATTTAAAGTCATTTTTTGTATATTATTTATTTTCATACTTTTTGTATTATCTATAGCTATTAAAATGTTGTAATCTCTTTTGTTTATTTTTGTTTTTCTTTTCCATATTTTATTGTTTCTAAAATCACTTGCAAAATAATTAACTAATTTTTTTATGTTTAACTTTTTTCCAGATTTATAATCCCCTTCATATTTATTTCTAACTGTTGGCTCCAAAATAATTTTCAGTTGTTCACATAATTGGCTTGATATCATTTCCGTTTCGTTATTAATTTGGTCGTATATTTCTTCATACTCCGCGTCCAATCTGGTATTATCATTACTTCCAAGTTGTTCCTCCTTTGTTATTTTTTTCTCCACCTCTTCTTCCTTGTCTTCCAAAGTGTATTCTCTATTAAACACCTTCTCGTTTTCGTACATCTTGTAATTTTCTCTATTTCCGTTCTGATCTTCTCCTACACCGTTATCTTCCCTCTCTTCATATTTGTCTTTCATGTCGGACGCGTCGTCTTCAACTTTTCCGGCATCTTTTCCATCCTCCGGGGTGTCATCAGCAGGAGCGTCATCAGCAGGAGCGTCATCAGCGGGAGCGTCATCAGCGGGAGTGTCATCAGCGGGAGCGTCATCAGCGGGAGCGTCATCAGCGGGAGCGTCATCAACCGGAGTATCATCCGCCGGAATGTCGTCCTCTAGCGTGACTTTCTCGTCACGATAACCATCATCGCCATCCGCAGGACGACCACCACTTTGTGCCTTTTCGTCTTTCGATTCTTTCGGTTCATGTAGCGTATTATCGGAGTCCCTGTTTTTACTGCTCGATTCAGGAACGTCTTTCTCCTCGTTGTTACCCTTTTCAGCTTCCTCCTCTGCTTTCATATCGATTCTACGCTTCTTCGCGTCATTCACGGGGAGCCTTTTGTCGTTTTTGGCAAAGTCCATACTACCATGATCCATGCATTTACCACCCTCCTTTTCTTCTCTCTGCTCGTCTTCCATTTCACCCCCCATTTCGTTTTCACCACCTCTGAACTGCTGCTCCTCCTCTTGTCCCTTGTCAGAATCGTTGCCCTCCTCCTTCCGATCTTCCTCCTGGCGCTTTCCACTTCCGTTAGGCGCATTAATTTCACTCTGCGGAAATTCCTCTTCGTTCAAATTAAGCAAACGTTCATTAATTTTTTCAATGAACTTCGTTATGTCGATAAAATTTTCCGTATAAACATTGTACTTATCAATGCTAAAGGAAAAATCACATGAGTTCGATGTATCTTCTTCTCCATTGCTATTTCCCTTTTGTACACCATCCCGTTTGTTCTTTTCCCCAACATTTTCATAATTAGGAATTGCATTATTATCATCGATTGCTTCGTTGAAGTCGTTTTCTCCCATCTCCCCGTTGTTTGCACTTCTCTCAGCTTCGTAACATCTCGTGGAGGGGTCACCATCCCTTCTATCGCCTTCTTCCACACGGCCATATTTCTGTTGTGCGCTTTTCTGCTTATCTCCCTCTTCGCCTTGTTCTCCTCCCCTTTTGCTTTCGTCCTTCCTTTTAGATACGTCAAGCTGCTCCTTCTCCCTCTGCGGGCATATTTTTCCATTTTCATCAGCGTTCACATTCTGGCTGCTGTCGTCTTCTTTTTCGCCTTCTCGCTCGTCTACCTCGTCTCCCTGCGAACCGCTTCGAATTTTATCTTCGTTCTCAATATGATCACCTTCTCCAGGCTCACTTCCATTTTCGGCTTGCGATTCTCCGACATGGTTCTCCTCCGAGGAAAAGTATCCCTCACCTTTCACTTCTTCCACTTCTTCCACGTCAGCCTCGTCTCCGTGCTTCTCTTCGCCGTTTTCTTGGTCGTCTCCCCATTCGCTACCTGGATTTTCCTCTTTCTGCCCCGTTTTTTCTTTTTCTACTTCTCCCCCATCTTCCTCTTCTGTCTTTTCCCCTCCATTTTTTGTTCCCTCCTGGCTGCTTCTTTCCTCGTTAGCCCGGTTTTTCCTGTCCCCTTCTTTGCGCTCTCCACCCTGATAATTTCTGAAGCCTTTCCCGCATTTTTCATTCTTTTCTTTTTCCAAATCATCGTCACCATTTTGTGATTCTCCTGAAAGATCCATGTCATCATCTTCAACGTCCGCTAGGTCCTGCTCACTCCAGTCTTTATGAAAGTAATTCTCCCCCTCATCATCATTACCACCTTGGTCATCTGTTTCTCCTCTCTCGTCCGCTTCGTCTCTTTTGGGAACATCTTTATGTTCCCTAATTTGATCATCGTCCCTAGCGCGCTCCCCCAAGTCTTCGTCATCGCTCGTAAGGGACTTATCACTGTAACTCCTCGAAAAATCGCTGGACTCTATCTCAAAATTGGAGTCAAAACAGGAGTCGAAATTGGACGTAAAGTTGTTGTTTGTATTTTCGTTTGCATGATCATGTCCATCGTTCGCCTTGCTCGTTTGCTCATCCAAATCCCCATCGTTCTGACCAGTTTGCTGTTCAAATTTCATCAAATCGGAGTTATCACTTTTATCTTTACTTTTGAAGTCTTCCACATTCGCCTCGTTCTCCTTGCTTAAGTTTCTAACTTGGTCCTTTCCCCCAAGATTCGCACTTCTCTCCTCTTTGTCGTTCTCTCTGTCGTTCTCTCTGTCGTTCTCTCTGTCGTTCTCTCTGTCGTTCTCTCTGTCGTACTCTCTGTCGTTCTCTCTGTCGTTCTCTCTGTCGTTCTCTCTATCGTACTCTCTGTCATTCTCTCTATCGTTCTCTCTATCATTCTCCCCTCTATCGTTCTCCTCTCTTCCGTCCTCCTCTCTTCCGTTCTCCTCTCTGCCGTTCTCGACCTCATCGCCATTTATCACATCTCCACTGTTTGCTCCTTCTTGCTGGTCTTCCCCGCTTCTGAGGCGGTCCCTCAACTCTCTGGTGTCTTCGCTTTGGTTGAAATTTTTGCCACTATTTTTCTCAAAAACATCATCGACGTTTTCCCCCTCGGCTTCATCCCCATCATCTTTATTATCCTCTCGTTCGGGATTGTTTTCCTCCTTATTTTTCCTTTGCCCTGTGTTGTCACCGTTTATCGGTTGGTTCTCACCCCTATCATTGTCCATGTCTATGTTACACTGTTCATTTTCCATTTTCCGTGTCCCGTCATTATTGTCATCATTGTTTACATTGTTTATTTCCTTTTCACAGAATTTTTTAAAATTGTATGTTGATTCAATGGCCTCTTCGTTAAAATCATTTTCTTCCTGACTAAATTGCTCTTCATCTTCATTATATATATTGTCCAAATCTTCATTATCGACATCGTTCCAGATATTTTTAATTCCTTTTCCTTCTCCTAAACCAATTCCCTTCAAAAAGTCAACTTTATGAAAAACATCATTGTCCTTCTTATCACAAGTGTTCTCCTTCTCCTTTTCATCATTTTGTATTTCTCTACACAATCCCTTTGTATAAAGTACTTTTACAACTTTTAAAAAGTAAAGAGAAATGTCTGAAAAACCAACAAATATGTCTAAAAAGTGTAGAAAAATACACTTAACAGAGTAAAATAAATTTTTACTGAGGTAGTAAAAAGTTTTCCACTTCTTTTCGCATTTTTCGTCTTCCGCAACGGTTCCTAACATGTACACGTTCAGGTAAATTTTTATAATTTCCTTTAACGAATAAATATGATTCACATTTTTAGCTTCCTGAAAATTTGGATATTCTTTTCTATATATAATAGATTTGGTGTGAGCAATGGTATTTATATGGGAAACAAGTTGACGATTCAAACTATCTATGTCGCATTCACTGTGAGATGTATGTTGTTCCAAGTATTCTTCGTTCTTTAGTTTGGAAGTGATGGAGAAATTACTATACATGGGAATATTTTCTTTTTTTTCTCCTCTTCTAATTATTCTGAACAGTTCAGAAAATTTAGCAATCTGTTCATAAATCTTTTTCTTAAAATAGGGAGCAATATTAAGAGAAAAAATGTCATTAAGATGATCGTCTAAATATTTAACCATTTTATTAACATATTTTATTAATTTTTTATTTATTTTTAGTTTTGTTATAGCTGCAAAATTGGTAAACTCTTTAATACTTTCAATAGTGTGCATATTTTTAATATATATAAATAGTCTAAATTCATTGGAGCTATGTATGATATACACAATTTTGTAAAAATAGAAGAGAACATTTTGGAAAAAATAACTATCTGAAAGTTCCTCTCCAAAAATACTCATTAGTTGTAGTAAACTACTTTTTGTTTTATTTAATTCTTTGATAAAATCTTCAAAAATGTTTATATCTATCTCTACATATTTTAATTTGTATTTCTGTTCATATAATATATTAACAGTTAATATAAAAAAAAACAAAAAGTAATTATAAAATATATTTATTTCTCTTCTTAAATTAAAATATTCATAATTAATTGAGTTAAAAATGTTGTATAAAATTTCATCATTTATCATATCTTGATGTATACTAATTGATTTTATATATATAACCATATATAAAATTTTAAAATTTTTATATTCATTATTTATTAATATATTATTTATACTATCTAAAAAATGTATATTCAATATCCTTCCTCTTTTTATACTTTTCTCTAATTCCTTTTCCAACATCATTATATCATCTTTTAGTTTATTTTCTTTACTCTTCTTCCTTTCAATGTCCATATTTTTACTCTGTCTTACCAAAAAGGTCAAACAATTTTTTAATTCATGCAAAATTTCATTTGGAAAATTATACTCTTGTGAAAAAAAACTTTTCCCATAATCTTCAAAATGGATGTACTCCTTAAATATATTGGCAAAAAAGTTGAAATCGTTTAAATTGTACAAAATAGGAATATTAAGTTTCTTTGTTAAGAAATGTTTTAAAATGTAAATCCACCTCTTCTTCTGATTCACATTCGCATTTATGCAATGAATCTTCAAAATGTTTCTTATTTCATTCGTAAAATTTTTAGACAATTCTTCAAAGCTGTAATGATTCTCTATATTTTCCAAAAAATCTGTCAAATTGATTCCCTTCATCTTCCTATCAAAGCGTAAAAGTGATTTCTTCAATTTGTTCATTTCGTTGCAGATATAGCTGTACCTCTCAGGGGGGGAATAATCCTCTTCACCTGTTTGTGAAGCACTCACAGGAGTAGTCACTTCCCCATTTACCGCTACACCTATTCTGTTTTCGCTTGCACATCGTGCATACGCTTCGTTAGGAAAAACATTCATTTTTGCTTCCTCTTCTTCTTCTTCTTCTTCCACTTCCGAACAACTTGAAAGATCTTCACTCACCGAAAACCCGCTCGAGTGTCGCTCCCCATGGGATGACCCCTCCTCGGATGCACTTCTCCCCGCTTCGACACCTTCCACATTGGCAATTTGGGAGCGTCCCTCATCAGAACCGATCACCTTGTTAGAATCAACCACCTTGTCAGAATCAACCACCTTGTCAGAATCAACCACCTTGTCAGAATCAACCACCTTGTTAGAAGCAACCACCTTGTTGGAAGCAACCACCTTGTTGGAAGCAACCACCTTGTTGGAAGCAACCACCTTGTTGGAAGCATCCACTTCGTCAGGAACCTCCACCGCGTCGATTGGCGAAGCATTCCCCCAGTTGCTCCTACGCGCTTCTGACAAAAACAGAGAGTGCTTGTTCTTGACAATAAACATATCAACGGTTACGCGTAATTGCTGAAAATACAATTTTGTGAAATAAATAATTTTTTTTTTAAACTTCATTATGGACAATTTGTAGGCCTCTACATCTACTAGGTCAAAGTTCACATTTTGCAGGGACTTTTTTAATTGCACATCGAAATATTTTTTCGATAATTTTATTTTCTTCTTAATCAGTGGTAGATATATGTTCATATAGTTGTATACATTTAGGAAGACATTACTCATAATCCTTTCTCTCAAATTATCCGACTGTGCAAACAACTTTGCTATGAACATTATCATACTCAGTCGCACGGGAAATTCGCCAATCGTGGAGTCACGCAGAAAAACGACCAGCGATTCGAATGTCCGAATGACCTTCACGTTTACCACCTGCTCGGCATTCGCTCCTTCCGTCTCTCCCTCCACCGTGTCGTCATGGCAGAGGTAAAACAGGTAAGCAAAAAAACTCATAGTTTTTCTCTTCACAATTTTCCGATTTAGCATTTTTCGAATGTTTTTTATTTCCTTCAGCTTGTACAACCTAAAATATATGGTGTATATCATCAGTTCTTCCAATAGATTATTCTTCATGAGCCTATTAATGCGATGCATAGTCTGTTCATCAAAGTTTAAATAATTGTCATGCTTAAGAGCACTAACTTGAGAAATTAAAAATTCCATTTTCTGTGTTATCTTCTCTATTTCCTTCTTAATGTTATTTATGGGAATATTCAAAACGTTGTTAATCGCGTTCACAATTTTTATTATGACAAAGTTGTTACTCTCGTTATAAATTAGAGTAAATTCCCTTTTCAAATTTACGAGAAAGGAGCATAAGTCACGTAACGCACTGGAGGTATAATCTACAAAATCAGTGTCCTCCAACAAGTTCATATATTTGTTTATATACGCATGATTTTTCCTTTTATTGTTAACCAAAAAATGGAAAATTTCTACTTTAAATTTGGCAAATGTACTTTCTTCCTTACATTTTGTCAACTCGTAGAACTGGTTTACCGCATTCAGTGTGTAAAGAAGTATTCCCTTCTCTTCCATCTTTCCGTTCAGCAGCAGACTCGGACTATGTCCCTTCCTAGGATTTTCGTTTCGACCAGTAGTGCGGCTATTAAGCTTGATCAGCATATCCAGCGTGTTAGTTACGTTTTTTTGCACTTTTTCCACTTCGTTCTGTGTCTTTCTGTCCCAACAGAATGTCTCTTTCTTCCGTTTAAACAACTTCACAATTGTGTAGACGATTTCGTTAAACTTGTTTTCATCTACATAGTTTTTTTCTTCCCCTTTTTCTGCATTTTTCTGCTCCGTTCCATTTTCATCATGTTTGCTTTTCAAAATTTGAGGATAATCCTGGGTATTATTCTGTTTTTCCTCATTTCCGTTGTACCATTCGACATTTTCATCGTTACTTCCCCCGGATGGTGATGAACACAGGTCCTTTTTCTTATTTTCCATTTTATTTTCCCCCATAAAGGTACAGTAGTAGTCTATCGCATTATCATCATTTTTCTCTGTATAAAAATAACTTCTTGAGTAAAATAAACCTTCTAGCTCTATTTCAATTTTTTTTTCCATAAAATCTTCCTCCATAATATATTCCCATTTTTCCTTAACCGCTTTGTTTTTAAACTGGTCAATTTTGAACAGTTCATTCATATCGGATGTATCATCCTTTTCGTTGTCCAAAACAATATTCTTACATAGCACTTTTAAACAGTTTAAGAGCACTGAAAAATTAAACTCTTTGTAAATACACTTTGGTTTTTGCAACATTTTTACAATGAAATCAAAATGCTCCAAATCGCTAATTTCTATTGCATATTCTTCTCTTCTCAAGTTAATAATTTTGTTAAAATTGATTGGAAATTTTGCATACATATAGAAATGGTTCTTCTTTCCATTTTTCGCATGTTCCTTCTTATTCCATATAGGCATAGTAAAGAGAGAGTTCCTATTTCCCCTTTCCCCTTTTTGCAATACAAACGAGTTGATGTTGTGCACAGCATGCACAAATATACACAATGAGTGCGTAATGGCATGTGCAATTTTTAATATCAACCCGTATTTTTTCTTCACATGATAGGCAAAATTAATGCACGAGTTTGTTAGTGAAAAGTGGATGATCTCCTTCCTACTGTTTAGAGACTCCAATACTGATTCGGCGTTACGTAGAGGCAGCACATACCTCAAAAAGTTTTTAAAGTCTTCCTTTAATTCTATGTACAGCGTCTGCATATCCTCTGTGCTATTCTTACGTAAATATTTCGCTACGAGATAGGTGCATATGTTGTTCTCTCCATTCTCCCTTTTCATCAATTCAGTCGTAGCTGTACGCAATTCGTTTCTCTTCCTTTTGCTAACACTTTTCATAACCTTGGGCAATAGTGGTAACTGTCTTCTTATTCGGCTTATCTCTCTCTTCAAATATGTGTTCTTCCTTATGTTAAAACAATCGCCATATGACAATTCCTCAAATGGGTTAATTCTCTCGATATACACATTCTGCTGTGCATTCATGTGTATAGCTTCCCTTCCCGAAGTGACTAAGCTGTTAAGGTAACTTTTTAGTTCTATCTTTTTAAATATCTCCTTAACCTCTTTCCTTACTTCTGAGCATATTATATGTAAAAAATAGTGAGATATGTAATAAGCCCCGACGGAGTAAATAAAATTTTCTTCCTCATATTTCCTCACCAAATCGATAATTGGTTCATACTCACGGAATAACACCTTTACGATTTTACCCACTTCTTTTATTCCCACCAGATCTGCATTCGTCTGCACAAAATTGTGAATATAGTTGTATGCATATGCGAAATCGGGAGTGGTATCACTGCTGAAGTGTGGTATCTCCATCATGCAAGAAGTTTCTATATGTTTCCTTTTCTCGTCTGCACAAAAGTTGGAAGCGTGATTTGTAGAATTTGTTTTTAATATTCCCTCCGTCGTTTCTTCATTCCACTTAATAGGAATTACATCACCATGTGAGAATTGATTATCACTATCGCCTTTCCTACACTCATCCCCATTAGGTATGATTAAATCCCCTTCGGGTGATGGTAAACTGTATATTTTTTCTCCATAGTGCATATTCCTCATGACAATTTCAAAAAGGAGGAGAAGTAAGACGAATAGATACCTTTCAACTTTCCTGACGAATGTCACTTGACTTTTCAAATGTACGATATGGTTATATAATTCCAGCAAACGGAGAATAGTGTCGTAGGATACTTTTTTCCTTTTACAAATGACAATATTGTATATCTCTAAAAGGAGGAGACGACTTTTTTTCCTTCCAAAGGAGGTTTTTTCCACATTTGGAATGTTCATTATGTTGTAAAATATGGTATACATGTAAAAACCGAAGTAATAGCAGAGTGAGATTTTTTCACCCATATATATGTTCATACAATTTTTACGCATTCTGCAGACATAATTTGGTCCTACAAAATTGTTGGGGGCTTCATCTGATATATTTCTTGTTATATACTCGTAAAAATTTTTTTTTAAATTTTTAAATACAAAATTGCTGATGTTTAGGTAAAAGAGGGTTACCTTTTGATTCTTCATTTCTTCGTATATCCTAACTACTGAATCGAAAATAACGGTTTTATTAAAAAGGGAAGAACTTACAAAGGAATATTCGGTGAATTCTAAGTCCTCTTCGAATGTACAGTCTAGATAAACATTCTTAAATATGGTATATTCTTCATACGTGATTATACTTTCATTCATCTCTTCGTCAACCATTGAACTTTTACTCTGGTGTCCACTACTAGTACGATAGTAGCATGAGAGTATATCATCTGAGGGATTCGAAAAAATATTAACATCAGATGCGTTTACTACATCCCTCAAAGTGGTAGTCCTTTCTTTATTGATATCTCTTCTTTTTTTGGAATTCCATCTTTCTCCTCCTTGCTCGTCCTTATTAGCATCAAAGTGAACATTCCTTTGTTTGGAATTGCTTACCATGCTTATCATCATATTTTCTTTTCCAAAATTGTAATTCTTATCCCGTATCATGTATACATTCATCAAATATGAGTAGAGAAGAAAAAAAAATTCTTCAATCACATTAAAGAGTATGCTTAATTCAAATTTTTTTTTATTATTCCTGCTCTTTGCTTTCTTTTCTTTATAATCTAATATACCATATTTCTCCTTCAGAAGACTTAAAGCTTCTATTTTTTCTTCGTATATAAAAATACTATTGTCTATACCTTGCAGATACGTATATGCTTTTCTAATAACATGTTTTACCCTATCACTAACATCATTCAGAAGCAATTCCCCTTTTCCCTCAATATAGAATCGGTCCCATTCGTCGAAAGAATCCCTTTTGTTTGTTCCATCTCGACATTTCATGCGTATATATACATCTAACAGGTAGATAAGTGCCTTGTTTAAATACTTCAGATTTATGTTAAAAAGTATGTATTGATAGTAAAAAATCAACTTGGTATTTTTTTCCAAAAATGGATCATCCTTCCAGGGGGTGGTAGTAATACTACCTATTTCTTCTCCGTCATTTTTGGTTAAAACATTTTTCTGAAATACATTACGTATATTTACATCTAACTTTCCACTTTTCTGAGTCAAATTTACCATTATTATATTTTCAATACTTTTCATTTTGGAATGAACATTTTTCCTATGTAATATTTTTAAAGCATGAGAAAAGGACTTGGTTTGTATAAGCAGACTTTCTAACTCATGAGTAAAATTTTTCTCTTCTCTTTTAATGGAAATAGAATCATTATCTAAACATGTGTCATCCGTTTTCGCTTCTTCCCACGATGTACAATTCAGCAAAATGGAGAAATAACTATTTCTATTTATTACATGCACAAAATAACTCACGTAAATATTATTTACAACTTCGAAGATATTTCGAACCCAAGCACTCACAAAATGGGAACACCTGTGCTCTCTTTTGCTTCTCCCTACATCGAGTTTTGCCACCGTTCCCATCTTACATTCATCCGAGTGGTCAATTCCATAATCAGTGGAATACCTAATGTAGTTATTACTGAACATGTTTCTGCTCACCCCTTCTTCTCCTGGACTTCCATTCCATAGAAATCTTCCAGTTGAACTGGGAAAATAATTCAACGTGGCTTCTTCACCCTTTTGCAAAAGTTGTATAAGCTTCAAGTTATTTTCATTATACATCCTCCTCCACTTGAAGGCACATTTCAAAGTGTTCCTTAAGAAAAGAATCTTTCCGTAAGCATTTTCACCCTTCAAATTGGGCATCTCCCGAATGGTAAACGTGTACACAAAGATGTAACAGTTAAACAGGTCCTCATAAAGCAGATCCCCCCCCATTTGTATCATATCAAACACTTTGCTTTCCACTTCTGCGAGAAAAGCGTCCATCACACGAGCGACGGCGCTGCTGCCGTCGTTGCCGTCGTTGCCACCGTTGCCGCCCTCGCCGTCGCCACTTCTATCGTCCTTACCACCTCCGCTCCTGCAAACGCAGCCCCTTTGGACGAAGCGGTGGAAGCTGAGGTTGTACTGCAAAAATGCTTCAAAGAAGAAGACAACCTTTGCGAGTCCGGCATGAAAGTTGGTTAGGAGGTATTTCTTCGCCATGAGGAGCGGTCTAAAGGATGTTGTTGCGGAATTATGCTTTTTCTTCACACGACCATGTTGGGTTTCTTCACAAGTCCATTCTTTCCTACTCACGATGTTGTAAGTATAATCACTCACTGCGCTAAAGTACGAATTCTTTTTCGAAATAACTTTGGTCGTAACAAATTCTAGGTATCTTGCTGTGTCCATATCGTAATGGTTCCCCTTCAAAGTACGCCTTTTGATAATTATTCTATTTTTAAGATTAAGCAAAAGTTCATATCTCCTAAATAGATCACGTGTCGAAAAGTTACAAACGAAGCAGTAAACTAAATGGCAGAAAATTCTATTTAGTCTCAATTTGTAAAAGGAGTTTATCAAAACTGCCTCTTTTGCTATACCATTATTATTCTTGCATTCAGATGTGCACTTAAAAAATAAGTCTCCTTCCTGATTTGTTTTGTTATAACAGTGTACATAGTTCATAAAAATGTGAAAGTAAAAATATACCAAGTGTCTTCTCTGCGTGGAATGTTTCCTCTCCAAGTGGGTATAATTAACGCTGTTTATTTCGCTAGCCACAAGTTTATTTAGAAGGTTCCCCCTCCGTACAAGCCTCTTCATACCACATTTTAGTCTATACACCGTTTTAATAACGCACTTGTTAAGAAAGCTAAAGAAGGGATAAAAAATGGCTTGTAATTTCTCATTCAATTTTGAAAAAATATGACAATAAAAATATACAAAGGTGTTTTCAAAAATGTTATTCCAATGATGGCTCTTTGTCACATTACTGGTATTTGGTACTATCAAAAAATTGCTACAAATGCGATTAATATATTTGTCTATATAATACAAATTATTTTCAAACTTGTAATTTAGGAGAGCATTTATACTATTTTTAATATTATTATCCCAGTTAATATTCTTCATTGCTCTTTTTTTTTCTCTCACTATTTCTTCATCAAAGAGAGATTCTATTATGTACGTTGTTAGGGATAGTATGAGGGAAAAATAGATAACATCTGTGTTATTCCTAACTCCATGCATGCTAAAAAATGTGTCATAGCAATAATTTACATAGTCAAGTATCTTTGTACAATGTGTTTTCACTCCTTTGCAATTAAAAAAAAGGAAAATAAGTTCTCTCGTTAGTCCCTCCCCATTGTTATCTACACTGATGTTCTTTTTCATGTCCTTTACATTTTTAAAAAACTTCTCTATGAGATAAAAAAATACATTCGTTTCTTTAATCAAGCTTAGGTAGTTCCTCTCTATTCTCGTTGTAGCATCGTTCAACTTCCTTGCCATTTTTTCTCTTCTGTCGTACTTGTTGTACTCGCCTTGGTTGCAATAGCAGAAATTTATCATTCGCAGGAGGAAATCACAGCACGATCCCGCGTCTTTGTACGAATTTTTTTGCACTATACGCCCCATTTTGCATCCAGCACGAAGGGCATTATCCTTCGTGACAGTAAGGACATTTCCACATGCGTCTCTCTCGTTGTTTTCCCCCATAAATGGACCAAAAGGAGTTTCATGAGCATTAACTCCTCGTTCAGTTCTATACAGGGAAAAAATACTACCATTTCCCATGTTATCATACAAGCTGAGTGAGTTATTAACATATTCGCTGGAAGCGCCAAAACATATTTCCAGACATCGATTTCGAAGTGCTTTGCTAATTTTATAATGTTCCTCCAAACTTAGGGTTAAAAAAATTTGAAAATTTTTGTGTGGTTTAATTTTTTTCTTTTTGCCAAATTCGTGTAGAAGTATGTAACCATTTTCTTCAAAAAGGCTGTTTAGTCTGTCCAGCAAAGAAGGTGTCGAATGATGCAAATGTTTCATCAAAATCCAATGGCCCCTTTTAATTGCTTTAATAAAATCTCCTTCATTATAAACATAAACATTTTCATTAATTTCATTTGCATCTATCATTTTACCTAAATGTATTATTTTTGAAAAGAATCTTTTTATTTTGGCATTATTTCCCTTACACTTATTGGCAATGCAAACAAAATGGGAATATGTTTCCTGCGCTCTTTGCAAATAATCCCCTCCTATTTTCAAAGCGCTAATGTAATCAGTCGAAAGTGCACTTAATTCCGTCATTACATTTATTTTTAGGCGTTTTCCCATGAAATGGTTCCACCCTTTTTTTTCCTTGACCTTTTCAAAATAGGCAAAATAGAAGTCTGAAAAATTTTCCTTTTTAAAGATTAGCCTTAGGAGAAGTGTATTCAATTTATATATTTTTTTCTCCATGTTTCTTATAGCATTATCTCTACTGTTTTGTTCATAACATCCAAATAGGTCAAACGTGTCAATATCATTAGTAAGGGAAAACTCGAATAACTGTTTTTGAAAAATGTATGATAATTTATGAACAAATGAAGTTTTTCCAGAATTATTTTTTCCACTTAATAAAATAGGAATATTTAACCTTATTGCAGATAGACAGGTGTAAAAAATTTTTTCGTCTTTCGACATGATGAGAGAAGAACGACATGTTGGACTCTCCTTTAGATAAGAATTGTTCTTCACATGGCTATCGTGCAAAAGTGTACTAACCTGATCATCATAAAAATAATCATACTTCTCCTCATCTTCAAGGGTATATCTCATATGATCATTTATGTGGCTATACCCGTAATTACTCATCAGTAGGCTAATTAAACTACTTCTTGTTGTTACTTCCGACATTTTGCTCATAAAACCATCACAGTCATGGTACACATTCGTTATGACACAGCGGACGATTTGTTTGTCTTCAGCACAGGTTAAACGACTGCATATGAACATATCACATGCCTTGAAAAAAATGCTACTTGGCATGGGAACTGTACCAGCCATGGTAGAAATGCTGTCATCAGCCGTTCTATGCTGCATGAATTTGCATATTCTTAGTATGTCCCTTAAGTTCCATACCCAACCTTCGCTTTCGCTCAGCAATACATTGATTTTCTTCATCATAAAAATAATTCTTACAATTCTGTTTATTACATCCATTGAGATTATTTTTCCGTATAGCTTTTGCACGATGCATAGGTAATCTTCTTCAATGAGTTCCTCGAAATATATTTTCGAAAACCTATTTATAAAAGACTTGGGAAGGCCTTTTCTTCCCCCTCCTTCCTTATAAGGGTTCTGACAGCAAAATAGGCGGAAATTTTTGTGACTCTTAACTACTTCATTCGTTTCGGGTATGAATATCTCCTTCCTATGATCCAGGATTGAGTTTATTCCTTCCAGTGTCTGTTGATTAGCCAAGTTTATTTCGTCTATTAAAATCCAGTATCCCTTCTTCATGCATTCGATCAATTTTCCGTCCTTCCACACGTACTGGAAGGCCGTCCTTGCGCGGTCTGCACTGCCGTTCTGTGCACTGCCGTTCTGTGCACTGCCATTCTCTGCACGGCCATTCTCTGCACTGACACGGTCCTCTTTTTCCTGCTGCTCCGGATTGCCTCTGGCAGCCCCAACAGGACCCTTCTGGCTCTTGACGGGGAAGTAGGACCCTATGAAGTCATAGATGTCTGTGCACTCGGAGAGGTTTATTCGAATCAATTTATTCTTTGTTAATTTGGCTAATATGTTTATTATGCAGGTCTTGCCAACACCGGGAGATCCCTCAAGGAGAATCGAATTTTCAAGTTGCATTGCCCGGACAATTTTATACAAATTTTTCTTAATATTTGGAGTATTAAACACAAAATGGGAATTTTCCAAAAGGGTATCAAAATTGGATGGGAGCTTTTTTCTAAACCTAATACAAAAATCGTTAACCCTTAAAAATCTTCTTTCGAAAGAAAAATTGTACGTTTCGTTTGTACATTCTGCCAAAATATTTTTCTCTTCTTTATCCCCTTTATAGTTAAGAGAAAGATATAAATTTTCCATATTTTTGAGTAAAATATCTTTTGCAATTTTTTTTGCTTTCATGTCTTCATTTCCATCCATTAGGATTAAACAGCCACTGTGGTAAAAACTTCGTAAGCAATAAGCTTTTAATTTATCACCTGGAATTACTCGTACATCTTTATTTTTCCCCCCCCTTTTTGTGTGTAATTTGATCCTATCTTTTATGTAAATGTTCATAAGGGAAATCCATTTAATGGAGTCTCTTATAGAAAGGGTAACAGTAGACGACACCGTTTTATTTTGTTCTATTTGTTTAAATATATTACAAAGAGATCTAGAAGTGCACTCTTTGATATATTTCTCCTTTGTAAACGTAATCTGTTTTGTAATTAATATATAAAAGTCATCTGAATCGTATGTATATGACTGCACATAAATTTCTGTAAATCGATTTTTTAACGTTTGTGAAATTTCTTTTTTCCCAAAATCACCACATGGATTCATAGTACCTATGAAAGCAAAATTGTCATGTGCTTTTAAATTATTAACATGTTTTCCTCCTTTTTCTGTTAATACTAATGTCCTTTCATACTCCAAAACCGAATTTAACCTTTCAATGACCGATGATTCAACTAGAGATATTTCATCCATAAGAAATATATTTCCCTTTTTTAACGAAGACACCAAAATACCATCGTTCCATATAAAAATAGATTTTAAGTTACTTATATATTTCTCTATCTTTCCTAATATTCTCTTAATGTCATCACTCAAATGATATTTCTTTTGCACATAAAGTGCAAAAATTAAAAAATCTTCTTTTCTTATTTCTGTAATTTGTTCATGTATAATTCCACTTAAATAGTTGGAAGCAAAATTGTCTCTACACTGCGCATAAATACGATTATACAATTCGATACAATTTTTTTTTAATTTTTTGAAATCTTCTTTTTTATTTTTTACCAATTTTAAACTACCAATAATGTCATACACATCCGTACTTTCGTTACAATTCAAAACGTTCAATTTTAGGTTCTTTACAAAGCTTAGCAACTCACAACTGGTTGTCTTCCCACACCCCGTTTCACCTATCAGTAGGGCAGATTCCTTATACTTGAAACATTTCATTAAGAGGCATATTAGTCTGCACGTGCTCTTTCCAAAGTGAACATTCTTCAAATACTCAACACGCTTATAATCGTCGCTCCCGAAGAGAGGGTCCGTAACGAGAAAATCTGTGTTATCAGAATCCCCTTTCGTTTTTTCCATTTTTTCCTTATCACCCCTCTGCGTAGCATTTATACGTGAAATTTTCCTAAAAAAGGCTTCCTTCAAAGCATTTACGTCATGGTCATTTTCGTAATCTATCACTAATTCTTCCGTTTTACTTAAAAAGTTTTTACTAAGTATGTTCTTAACTGTTTGTTTATCTTTTTCATTTCTTAACTTTTCAGCAATAATGTAATAACCTTGAATACATGCTTCTGTATTGCTGTTTGGATATCTATTACCCCACTTAATTAAATCTCGCAAGGTCATTAAATTATCGCTAAAATAGTTGTAGTTCGATTTCATGTTTCTCAATTCGATGAATACTTGTATCATTTTTTTAGAAATTTTCGGTGAAATGGCACATCTTCTGTGTAAAATTATTTCAAGTTCTTCCACTTCAAAATCGTTTATATGAAATTCTATGAACCTACTTCGAAAAGCCTTGGACAATTCTTTTCTTCCAATGTACTTATTATTATTGGCTGGGTTCTGTGTGGCAAAGAGCATGAAATCTTTGTGAGCCTTAACATAACACTTTAATTCGGGTATGTAAAGTTCTTTATTATCATCTAAAATTCTATTTAACGATTCTAGTACTTCAGATGGGGCCAAATTTAATTCATCAAGAACAACCCAATGTCCATTTCTTACCGCCTTAACAAATGCACCCTCTTCAAAAACTAAATTTCCACTACTTTGATCATTAACAAATTGGCCATAATATTCATTCATATCTGTGTTCATATGATTATTTATTCGAATGAATTTATGACCTGTTATATCTGCAAAAAATTTCACCAATGATGTCTTACCAACAGAGGTATTTCCTTCCAACAAAATTGGAGTCTTTATGCCACTTAAACATAGAGCTAGTTTTTTAATGTTCTCTTTAACATTTTTTGTAATTATAAAATTGGAAAGTATTTTTTTTTCGTTTATTTCTTCATTTCCGCATAATACCCAGCTACCTTCCACACATACGTACTTTTCAACATCGGTGTTGCATCTACCTCTTCGCACATTCTCAGATGGTACTCTCTGACCCGATAAACTACTTTCCAAGAAATCTCCGTTTAACCTTTCTCTGTCATGGATGTTACTAACACCTCTCTTCTTATGGTAAAACTCGTATGGATAATAATTCTCTAAAGACTGGCACGTTACAATGCCGTTTTTCTCTATTTGCATACTCTCACTTGATTTAACTTTCCATTTTCTATTTTGCGAATGATTAAAATATTTATTGAAAATTTTTTCTAAAATTTGTTGATTACTAGAATTAACACAGCTGAGAAAGTTAGCAATAAAGCCTTGCTCAACGCCCATAATAAGCGATAAAGGTTTGAACCTTCTCTTATTAACATAAACAGCATATTTTATTGCTCTCACCAAATTCCTCGTGGAAAAAAATACTGGCTTTGTTTCTGTATCGATCCTATTTCTCAAACTTTCTTTTTTAATTTCTAGGTAACAGCTCGAAATATTTTTTATCAGTGTACTGTCACATGTTGTATCTTTCAAAAGGTGTCTCACAATCATTTCTACATCTTCTAACTCTAAAATTTCGTCTACAAATATCTCTGTAAATTTGTTCCTAATAATGTGCGGTAGTTCTTTTTTTCCCGACGATACAGTCCCGTTTCCCACGTCAACAACATCGTCACCTGTCTTTCCTCCGTTCGAGCTGCCACCAGTTGAACGCTTCTTTTTCACGTTTGGGATGAATGGTGGATTCATGCACGCGAAGAGTCGGAAATCTTTGTGAATTCTTATTTGCTCGTTCCCCTTTTCGACGACGTCGAAATGCTTATTTGACGAATCAAGAAGTCCCTGCAGTCTCTGCAAAATTTCCGTCTGTGCCAGGTTTATTTCATCCAGCAGAAGCCAGTAGCCGTTTCTAATGCAGTCGAGCAGGATGCCGTCGTGGAATTTGAAAATGAGCTCGTTCGGACAGGCACTCTCCCAGTTCGTATGTCCACCCTGCCCGTTGGCAGTTTCCGCCTTCGCTTCCGCTTTCGCTCCTGCTCCTGCTCCTGCTCCTGCCCCGTTCGAGTGGCCGTTTTTGAAAATTTTGTCAAAATCGAACGTGAGCGCGTAGTCCCTGTTTTGACTCGTTTTGTTCGTGCTGGAGTTCCAAAAGTCAATGACATTTTTGCAGTTTTCCTCAAAATGTTTGAACCTTTTTATTATCTTCATATCGTATAGCTTTGTATTATTTTGAAAACTGTTCATAACCAAATTGGCAAAATTGCGACATGTGTTTAAAAAGGTTATATATTTTTTTTCGCTTAACTGAATTCTTAATTTTATATAAAATAAGCCCAATTCTTTTTCTAAAATATAAGAACCTATTTTACAATTTAATCTTTTCATTTCTTTAAACAGCTCATTTGTTTTTACGCTAATATTGAATGGGTAATAATTACCAACTAGGTCAGAAGCTTCTGACTGCTCACTAAATACAAAGACATGTAACTTCTTCCCAAACAATTTTGAAATATAATCTACTAAAGCTGTCTTTCCAACTCCAGTATCTCCTACTAGTAGTATACTCTCCTTGTTATACACACCTTCAATTATATCGTACAATATAGACTTATGGACAGATGTTAACAGAAAAGAACTACTAAAAAGTCTTTTCATGTTCAGGGATAATTTTCTGTATCTACCTTTCATCGTTTCGTTAAATTCGCTAATGCAACATTCTACTGACATAGTCTTCAAATGAGTTAAGACGCTTTTCTCATTTAAAAAAAATAGTTTAACCAATTTAATCAAAAAGGTATATCTCAAATGGGCATTAGGTATGTGAGATATTAGGATTGATTTGCATATACGAAGTAGATGTACCTTAGTTTTTTCACAATCATATATGAAAATCTTTTTTTTCCTTATTCGTTTTACAATTTTTGTCAAATCATGCAAATTAATATTCCTAAAAATGTGATACATTTCTAGCGAGGTTTTTATTTCACTGTAACAGTGCAACAATATATTTCTGTATTTTTCGTGCACACTCCTCCCAAGTTTTTTAAACAGTATTTCTTTTATTTCCCCCTTACTGTAGTCTCCAATAAACACGCTATGCCACTTATCAAACAGGCGTGCCATGTGATGCGGTCTGTGGTTCATACGTATAAATTCGCTCACCTCTGAGTTGCCATAGCTGCCCATTTCGCTAAAGAAGGTACTTATCTCGGTTCCCTTTTTCGTGCCTACATCCACCGCACACTCTCCCTTTGGCTCACTCTGCAGACTAGAAGATATCGCACGATTTGACGTTATGGTAGAGAAAAGGCGAAAATCCTTATGGGGATAAATGTATTCCCCCTTCTCTGAGAGGTATATGTACCCTTTGCTTGTTAGCTCATGTAACTTCTCTACAATACTGGTAGAAACATTATCAATGTTTTCGAAAACGATCCAGTTGCCTTTCTTCATCGCTTTAGCTAATATTCCATACTTAAATTCGAAGCATTTCTCGTTACATTCCCATAATCCCAAAATAGATTTAGAGTCGGATACATCATCTAAATACACACTTATTACATTTGCCTCTTTATCTTCCTTATTTTGAAAAATTTGTCCATATAAAAAATTTATTAGTGATGTTTTCCCTGATCCCTGATTTCCAATCAGAATAGTTGGCTTCTTATTATAGATATTCATTACTAACGATTCTACAATTTTTCTCATTCTTTTTGTTGTAATAAAACTGCATCTATTTATACTATTTTTTTCCTTACCTCCAATATTTAAGTGAAATGTTGGATACATCACTGGTTCTATATTCTGACAATATCTTATGACATCATTCTTAGCTACATTGTATCGAAGTTTTTCTACATACAAATATTCAAAATCTATCACTATGTACTTATGTCTCAGTAACAAGGAGTACATGTTGTCCACACTAGTTTCCCTTTGTTCAAATCTCTTTTTCCTTAATTTTCTCTTCATCTGGATGCAAAAAATATCTCCCTTTATGTGACTCTCCCCTAATGTCCTACTCTCAATCGAGTAATATTTCATATAAGTTAAATAAACTAAGGTTTCAAAAAATGGATTTTTTCTCTTGCATTTTAACACTTGCGGTAGTAAATCCAAGTACATATGATTTAATGCATTGTTTACGCTTAAATAGTAAAATAGAAGCATAACCTTGCAACAGTGCACGTAATACACCATGCGTACAGCACGCGCATCTAATGTGTCACCATTTAGTCCGTGTACATATTTTTCCACCACTCCTTTAATGTAATTGTAACAATACTTCGATCTTGCAAAGACATTTTTGAAAAAATGGTCAATCGTATTATTATAAAAAAGTTCCTTACTAAATATTACGCTGTTCATACATATCATAACAAAGTATATATCTACATCTACATTGAATTTGTTAATAAGATTATATATATGCAGAACTGGTCTACTATTCCTCTCTTTTTCTTTCGATTTGCCGGAACATGTCCCTGATTTTCCCCCCTTCTGATCACTCTCTACATGATAATCATGCATGGACAAATAGAGCACTTCCTGAAATAACTGATTTATAAGTGAAATCATCAAAAGGTTAAAAAATTTCAGAGATATCTTCAACAGTGATGGCTCAAAAAAAGTTAATACTAGCGTTTGGGTAATCACTAAATCTCTTCTATATTTACTATCAAAGGTATGTACAAAGTGAACACTTCTGCTGAGCGGTATTTTTGCCCTTTTGTCATCCCCTATAGGTGTATAATACACTGCCTCAGCAGCGGGCGCATCAGTGGAAACATCAATGGGACTGTTCACCGACAGACCTCCTCCTTTCTCATGATGTCCAACACCTACGTTGAAACTTCCAAAGTACACACTTCTGCTTAGGGCTACTAATTTTCTTCTTCCAAACTGAATATCGTACAATTTATGGTTAAAATATTTCTGCAACATACGACAATTTTTGTAAATATGCTTCACATATGTAGACTGAACATATTTTGATTTCCTCCTTACATTTCTTTTTATCGGCAACGTTTGCTCTTCCTTTTTTTTGCACAAACCTTTTCCTTTCCTTTTCCTAATTTCTTTTATTATTTCTTCGCACCACATCCGAGTGGTGTTATCCTCAACATTTGTCATTTTTACAGGAGCTCCAATGGGTACAAATGGGGGTACATACACGTACACGCACGCGTATGCAAGTATGTATATATATATATATATATATATATATATATATATATATATATATATATATGTATGTATGTATATGTACGCAAATCTATGTGCCTATGTATGTATACGCACGCAATCACGCTTCCAATTAAGCTGTAAAGCTATAAAATGGGGCATACAGTTTTTCAGCGGTGTACTACAATAAATAAGCCTTGAATCGGTCCCGTTTCATTTTCAAAATTTTTTCTACAAGCAAAAAGGAGAAGTAATCCACTAAACGGGAGAAGCATATAGGTCTGTGACGGACAGTGGGATGGCTAATTAAACTTTTCAAAATTGGCATCCGTGTATAGACCTTGTGGCCTAATTGTGAAAAATGGTACTAACTGTGCAGGCAGAAAAGCTGCTCACCTGGGGAAGTCAAGCTATTTTCCCCTTTAGCTAACCCGACGCTATATGCAAATACATACAAACATATATACGTTAATATATGCATACATACATGTACGTATGTACCAACGTGAGGGTACGCATCCCTCCCTCAAAATTTAAAAGTTTGGCACAAGGACTGAGATAGTCGTATATGCCAAATAATCCTATCTGTTCTCAGGTAAAAATGAAAAACGTACTATTCCTTACTGTACATATAAAAATAGAAAACTTCCCTTTTTTTTTTTTTTTTTAAAGTGATACATTTTTTTCATTCAATAATGTGTATTAACCCGCTTTGTGGTGATAAAAAAAAAAAAAAAAATTACGCCCCTAAATGGGAATTACATCTACAAGCATAAGGGAAAAAATGGGAAACAACGCAAAGGATACACAGACATAAGGGATGGGCGTATGAACACTTGAATGCAAAGAAAAATAGGTTGAATTTTTACCAAATCGCACAGAACAAAGTAACGATGTACTACACCAAATTACGTATAACTGCTCAAAATGCTAACAGAATGAGGTGAGTACATTGCTATTCTGAAAAACGCATACAACACAAATGTTTACAATGCTGACAAACGCAATTTCGTAAAATATGAGAAAGTAAAAATGCGAAAAAAGTAAAGCTGCAAATGTAAAGCTGCAAATGTAAAGCTGCAAATGTAAAGATGCAAATGTAAAGCTGCAAATGTAAAGCTGCAAATGTAAAGCTGCCAACGTAACGCTGCCAACATAACGTTGCCACCGTAACGCTTCCTACGTAACGCTGCAAATGCAAAGCTGTAAACGTAGCGCCGCAAACATAACGCTATAAAACGAATTCATGTGGGGAAGAAAATACAAATTTGCGATGTGAGAGATGCAAACTGAGGGTTGCAAAATGGGGAAAAATAAAACTTATAAAGTGCGGGAAAAAGTTTTAAAAAAATAAAACCGTGCGAACAAAAACAGATATATAGATGTACGTGCATGCGTTATCGTATGTATGCAGTAAGCGAAACGAAGTAGGGAAAAAAAAAAAAAAAAAAAAAAAATTTAATGCAGAATATGCACCCATGCCCACATACATATATATATATATATATGCATACATATACGGAAGCATACTCACCTAAATGGTACTCGTTTTTCATTCACTATTTCGAAGAGAGTGCAAAAAAAAGTAAACAAAACGGCAAAGGTAAAGGAAAAGGCAAATAAGCGGCAAGTGCGTGGGGAAGGGAAAATAATATGAAGGTTCTCGTTTCACTTGTTACGAAAGAAAAGCAGCATAGAAAAAACGCCCTAATAGGCACATATTCATTCATTGTTCTCTAATACATACCCATATAAGTGCCCAAGCGGGAGTAATTTCAAAAATGAACAGGGGAAGCAAAGGGGGGAAAAAAACCAATAACGAAGTGGCAAAGAAGAAAAAAAGTCCAAATAATGAAAAAAATACGAATGACCAAAACGGCGCCGTAGAATCTCCGAACAAGGCTAGTAAAATAGAGAAGAGGGAGGATGCACTCGTGCCATGCGAAGGGAAAGAAAAACCTGCTCCCAGTAAAAGCGAAAAGAAAGGGGGAGATGACCTCCTAAATGCCAATCCAAGCGGGAGTGGCGGCGGTAAGGGTGGCAGCAGCGGTAAGGGTGGAAGCAGCGATAAGGGTGGAAGCAGCGGTAAGGGTGGCAGCAGCGGTAAGGGTGGCAGCAGCGGTAAGGGTGGCGGCAGCGGTAAGGGTGGCGGCAGCGGTAAGGGTGGCGGCAGCGGTAACCGAGAGGGAGACACGGGGAAGAGCACGAAGAAGGGGAAAAAGAAGAAGATTGACAAGCTCGATTTAATACTTAGCGAATTCAAGAACGAAGGTAACGATAATGAAGCTATTCTGAATGGGGAAAAAATAATGAAGATCGTTGAAAAGAAAGAAAATAAAATTGACCTGGATGAAGATGAAATAGAAGAGATAAAAAAAAACACAGTGTTGAGAGAACACGTTGTAGAAGAGCAGAATAACAGTCATATAAGGTTGCTAAAAAATTGGCCTAAGATAGAAAAAAGTATACAAACAAGTCCAGCTACAATACCCATAGAATTAGTTTTTCAAAATCAGAGTTATCCCCATGGGGAAATATTACAGTATAAACATGTATTAATGGGAAAATCGTTACAAGAGAAAAAAGAAATGGAAAAATTAAGTATCGATTATTATGAAGATTTGAGAAAAGCAGCAGAATGTCATAGACAAGTAAGGAAGTACATACAATCTTACGTAAAACCAGGAATAAAAATGATAGATATAGTACAAAAAACAGAACAAAAAACAAAAGAATTAATTTTGTCTCATAAATTAAAATGTGGATGGGGATTTCCAACTGGGTGTTCTTTAAATAATTGTGCAGCTCATTATACACCAAATTATGGAGATAATACTGTGTTAAAATATGATGATGTATGTAAACTAGATTTTGGTGTTCATGTTAATGGGTACATAATTGATTGTGCATTTACTATAGCATTTGATGAGAAATATGACAATCTTGTAAAGGCAACTCAAGATGGAACTAATACAGGTATTAAAGAAGCTGGTATTGATGCAAGGATGTGTGATATCGGTGAAGCTATACAAGAAGCTATTGAATCATACGAGATAGAATTAAACCAAAAAATATATCCTATTAAAGCTATTAACAATTTAAGGGGACATTCAATCAATAAATATATCATACATGGTGGAAAATGTGTACCAATTGTTAAAAAGAAAGAAAAAAATGAGATAATGGAAGAAGGAGAATTATTTGCTATAGAAACATTTGCATCCACAGGAAAAGGTTATGTAACACATGAAAATGAATGTTCCCATTATATGAGAAATCCAGATGCACAATTTGTACCTATTAGGTTAAATTCGGCAAAAACATTGTTAAAGGTTATTAATGATAATTTCGATACGTTACCCTTTTGTAATAGATGGCTAGACGATTTAGGACAAACAAGACATTTTATGGCACTAAAAACTTTAATAGATCTAAATATTGTAGAACCCTATCCCCCTCTCAGTGATATCAAAAATTCTTTCACTTCACAAATGGAACACACCATTCTTCTGCGACCGACATGTAAGGAAGTCCTCTCAAGGGGACCTGACTTCTAGGCAAAACTGGGTCTGCGATACACCTCCAAGTTATTCTCTGCAATATTTCGCTTCGTTACACACAGAAATGGATGGAGAAGAATTCCATAACATAAACGTTATGTATCGGTGTAGAGGGGAAAATGCCCTACATCAAGGTAGAGACTAAGTTTCATAATATTCTGCCATGAATTGTTCTCTTTGCAAAGGCGAGGTTACTACACAATACATATGTTTCGCATGTTTGTGCGTGTATACGCGTCCATTCCCAAGCGTACGTACACGTTATACATATGCATGGGTGTGCTTACAACCCACCGTGTGTACGCCTATCCGCAGGTTACGAAGCAGTTCTCCAAGTGCGAAACTTGTCTGGGCATGCAGTTGTATTTGAAATTGCTTTAACCAAAATGGTAATTCCTTTTATATAGCTTTTAAATTAATTATTAATCCCATTAAATAACCCATACATTTTAAGAAGCGATCGAAATGAGCTTTTTTTTTTTTTTTTTTTTTTTAAAAAAAAAAAAAAAAAAACATCCAAAAAATGGCAGGTACAAAATATTTCTAAATATTTGTTTATTCCTCCATTTTTTGGAAAGTTATTAAAAAAAAAAAGGTATATTATATGACAAAAAAAAAAAAAAAAAAAGGAAAAAAAAAAAGGTAAGATAAAAAGTAAGGCAGGTAACGAAAGGTGGAGTAAAATAAATAGGTACACAAAAGCATGCACATGTACGCGAACATACACAAGCATAGTAGTCACACACACACACATACCTCCTCTCCTCCCCCCCCCACCCTCTAATCTGCACATAATGTATAAGCATGTACCAACGTTATGTTACAAATAGCTGTAAGGTTCAATTAAAAATAAAACAAAAATAATGAAAATGAATGTACACTGTTTTTTTTTTAAAAAGGGCAAACCATAATGAGAAATGTCCAGGGGGGGAATGAAAAATGTGCAGATATGTACGCATAAAGTTCTGATGTAAAAATGGGTGTAAACAATATTAAACATTTTCCCTATTGCTACTGTGCAAATATGCATGGTTGTGAGTGCGATCAAATTACCATCGCATAAATGTGCACATATATATATATATATATATATATATATATATTTATACATACGTGCATGAACGTATTATTAATTAAAATTTACACGAGAATATAAATACTGGTTAAAAAAAAAACAAACAAAAAACAAATGTTATAACAATCCATAGTAGAACAAAGCAAGATTATTATCTACTGTTTTTTGAAGTCATTTTTTTTTCCATTTCCATCTGTTGTTGAAATTGCTGTCTAGGCGTTGGTGTAGTTTTACGTGTTAGTACGATGGAAACAATTTCTATAATGGCCAATAAAACACCTCCAACAATTGCATTCCTAGATGCAGATCTCCATCCTCCCCTCATGGCTAGAACTCCACCTGTAAAAAAACCGCTTCCAATGGCATTCCAATGATCTTCCTTTTTCCTTAAATACTGAAAGGTGCAATCAAAACAACTAAAAGTACCTCCCCAAACAGCAAAATTGCCACCTAAAATTGGTGCTCTCATACGACTACTATATAGGGCACCACTTAGGACATCTCCCTTTGGGCTATTTCTTGCTCCCTTTAAAAAATGCCAGATGTATCCCCCTACACAACCCATACCGAATGCCCCACCCATGTCTTCTATTATTCTATCGGGACATGGTTCTCTTGCTAAGTCTCTTTCTTGCAGCATTTTCTATAACATATCAATACAAACGGTGGTATTCAAATAATCTGTGCGTTATCTCCACGGCAAATTTTTATTACCCACGTGAAGCTATTTTGTTATATTTTTACGGACACATACGTATTTGTATACCTGTGTGTATACTTATGTATATGTCTATGGGTATGTCTATATTGTGTACACGTATGTCTATGCAATTACATCCCTTGCTGCGTGAAGACTGTGCAACAGCTTGTTTACACGCACTGTTATTCCACCTTTAGCAGTGCCTCCTTCGCTTGAGTGTTAATTTTTTTTACGCAGTAGCTATTTATTAAGTAAAACACAAATTAAAAATTTTAATCAAAACTTGATTCTACATAGGTAGGAAAAAAAAAAAAAAAAAAAAAAAAAAAGGCACCGATACAATTCAGTCTATTGTTAAAAAAAAAAAAAAAAAAAAAATAAAATATTGGCATATGGATGTGCAAATCAATTTCCTTTTTCTTTTTTTTCTTTAGATCGCTGGTTCGAATATGCAAAATGTAAAGAATTCCATGAATTGTTCATCTTGGTGGTTTGGCAAATGCAGAAAAAATATTTTTAAATTCCTCTACAATTCTGTGGCTTGATCTTTTTCATTTCAAGAATTCTTAAGTCTCCTTTACGACTTATCAAATCGTATGTGTTTTAATTGTACATACGTGCAGCCCGGTATGTACGTATGCGTTTGCGTTATTTTGTTTATCTGTTTAAATACCTTTTTTACACAGTTTTTCCTATACATTTGTGCCTTAAAAGAAAAACTTTCAAATGATAAATGCAAAAAGTTTTAATTATGAAAAAAAAATATTCATATCGCAAAAAAAAATCACATACATTTTTTCATTTAGAGAACGCTGCGAGTTGCTAATAATAAATAACATCTTGATATGCATATAAGCAATACATATATACATACATACATGTATACATATATAGGTATATATATATCGCTTGTTTTATACTTTTTAGCGCTTGGTTTTTTTCCTTAAATCTGTTTACGCTTAACTTTGTAATAAAAACTTTAACAAAACCGTTAAAAGGAAAATGCGTAACTGGCAAAATATATTACTTTGGTAAGCATAAAAATTCAGCATACGTACAGTTAAACAGCTTTTCATATTTTTCATTCAACATGCTATTTGTTTTCTCGCTTTTTAGTTTTAAATAGAGGATCTATATTATTCGCCTAAAATAAATATGTATCGAATGCGCACGTGCCTGTATGTATGTATGCATATTAATTTTGTATATACACTTTTGGTGTCAGCACCCTTCTTCACATGGTGCGAGCAAACTTATGAACATAAACATTGAGGGTACATTTTTTTTGGGCATCGCGAAGTGTTTTGTTATATTGCACAAAAAGGAACACTCTTTATAGTACATATATATATATATATATGCATACATAAAATACATACATGAATACAAATATACGTTTACATGCATTGCACAGATATAAATGAACATTCATATCACATTCTTTTGAGTAAATCAAGATGCCTTCTACAGAGCATTGTTAATTTTATTACCTGAACGAAAACAAAAGTTTATATATAAGCCATTTTTGCGTGAATCAAAATTTGATCCAAGCACGTTTTTAAATGTAGATTCGTTATAAATGCCCGAGATGCGCACCAAGGGTTTTTACAATACATTATAGGGACGTAATGTAAAGAATATATGTGCTTGCAAATAAATTTTCACATATATGTATGTATATATATACTTTTAAATTAATATCAACAAATTGTGTTGTGCAAAAATGTAAAATGCGAATGTAAAAATGTTACTTAAAAATTATTGCATAAAAAATATTTTACTTAAGAATACTATTTTTTTTTTTTTTATTCATTTGTGAAAACAACAATTATGAATTGTTAATATCACATTTTTTTAATTAAACATTATTTTTCCTTACCATTTTAAAAGAAAAAGAACAGGCACAAAAACAAGCACAAAAAAAGAAAAAATATATATATAACACTCACTTGTAGAACTTTTGTTACATTTTTTTAAATTAACATACAAATATTTTTAAGCCCTAAATAGAATTAAGCAGTTCTGTTGAACATTAACACATTTTCCTTAATTTTAACTGAACCTCTGTAACACATATAAAAAATATACTCCCATTTCATACATTTACATATTTTATATTTATTTACGCAAACACATTCATTAAAATTGCATTTTTGAAAAAATGAATTTCATGCGTAGAAACATAGTAAGCTTTTGTAAAAGCAAGGCTTTAAACAAACACGTGAACAATTCAGGAAATGTATTAGCCAATTTGAATAGAAGGAAAATTTCCAACATAAACAACATTGTAAAGTGTGGTCAACAGTTTCATGCAAATTTCAACATTGCTAATGGAAAAAGATTTGCTTCAAGTGAAGCTCAAAAATTGTCAGAAGTTGTGAAATCAGAAGTACAGCATGAAAAATCAAACTATGAAGCACCAGAAAATATTAAAAAATTTTTGCAAACATCAGGATGGAAATTTGAAGAACAAGAAGGTGACGTTAATATGGTGTTGACCAAAAATGTAGATGGTATGAAAATTATCATAGATTTTCAACTTGTGTCTCCATTTCAAGCCGAAGGGGAAAACGAAGCTCAGGCAGAAATGACTGATTTCTCTGTAACAGTTGAAAAACCAAACAAACAAGGAGGTATCACATTTTATTGTACCACCTTACAGAATGATGAAAAATTTAGATATATGATAGGAAACGTAAAATACTATAAAAATGAAGAGGGCAAAAATTCTGTATCGGCATATAACGGACCGGAATTCGAAGATCTAGATGACTCTCTGCAGACATCTCTGGATGAATGGTTAGCCAATTTAGGTGTAGATTCTGAATTGTGCGATTTCATCGATTCTTGCAGCATTGACAAGGAGCAGAGAGAATACATGTCGTGGTTACAGAACATCTCAAACTTCATTGAGGCTTAACCCATTTTTACCTCCAAACTGAAATGAAACATAAATTAAAATTCAGCAAAAATAAAGTTAAAACGATACAATGTGTGTAATGAATAATGCCGTATTTATGCGAGAACACGTCATATTTACGTTAAATATAAGGTGTACATGAGGCGAAATTGTGCCATGTCACAATTTATGGAAACCTTTTTAAGATTTTATTTTTCATTGAAATATAATAACACAAATAAGTCGTAACAAAGAACTTGTTTTTTTTAAATTGTTAACACGAATTGCGTATTTTCCCCCGTCATATATATATAGATACATGCATACATACGTACACATGCATATACCTACACATGCATATATCCATATATGCTTACACACATATATACATATATGTAGCTTTAAAAACTATATAATTATGCACACTTAACGGTGATTAACGCACAAATTCGTATTTAACGTTGTTGCAATATCATGAAACTTAACATGAAATAAAAAAATAGGGTTTTTTATGAACAAGTCAGGTAAATAAAAAAGAAATCTAGCTATTTGAACATAATTCTGTCGCTTGCACGGCTTTTTTTTTTTTTTTTTATTTTTTATATATTACGATTTTGTCCAAAATTTAAAAAAGCTATTTCATTCGGTTGAAAGGTTTGTCTCGTTGTCTATAGTTATGCGTTACGTGCTTTCCTCCGTTAAATATATACATATGTATGTTCTTGACGATGTTTTGGATTTCGTATAACAGGATACAATGATCTACAGTGTTTGCTTTGTTCCGCTGTATCCCTTAGCAAAGGGTTAAAATATTTCATTTCCTTTGCTCTGTATATAATTTTACACACATCATTTTTTAGCATAAATTACCCATACATTTTTAAACATGGAAAATATAAGCAAAAAAGAAATTCTTGTAAACTACTTAAAAATGTGTGATAAAAATGATATGGCCAATGTGGTGTTGAAATACTGTGATGAGGAGCGCGGCGTAGTTTTTAATAGGCACCCTGCAAAGAATGAAGTCAAATTGGGAATTATTAATGATTATTCATCTCCATCTCAATCAAAAATATCAAATGTTTCCGATATTTCGAAGGATTTAAAAAATATAATAAAACAAAAAAGTTGTCAAAGTGTAGATAGCTCTGTGCGGTCTATATGTTTTTATAAAAGTAAAAGTGTATTAGAAAGTTTGCAAAAAAGTAAGGAAGAAACGAGGGATAAAAAAATAGGTAGGCAAAATCAAAGAGAATATGAAGCAACAAAGGAGACTGATGCCATTTCCGAAATTATTGATGATATGTGCGAAATTGTAGCACCTGAGGGGAAGGGAAAATTTCTAAAATTTATAGGGGAAAATTATGTGTATGTCTTACTGGAAAATGTTAGAAAGCTTTTATTTTATATGCCCATGCATTATGTGCATATATCTACAGAGCAGTGCGTTTTTGCTAGAAAACACGTTTTATGGAAAAAAAGAAAAACGTCCATGTGCACGCGCATGTCGGTTTGCATGCTCATGTACTTAAAAAGGAGGAGCCCACAGAAATATGCAGTGTCCCAATTTTGAGATGAATGATCCTGACAAAATATTTATGCATCTCTTGTTTGTGCATGCACTGGGTGCGAAAGAAATGCCTACATGTATAGTTTCCGAAATAGCCTTTCTTTTTCCTTTTATAGGGAACATATAACTGTTATCCTATCGAATTGCTGAAGCTGAACCGATCTTACATAAAGAAAAACTCAATGTACATTTTTAAAAACAGCTGCAAAGATGTAGCTCTAAATCACACAAGAAATATTTTAAAAGGTACAACTATATTTTACCTTTTCTTTTTAAAATAGGAGTGTTTACTAAACGCTTTTTCCATTTTATTTTATCTTTATAAACTATTTCATGCTGGGAAAAAATAAAATGTTCTTCCCTTTTTATGTGTCTTTTTTCAGCGAAAAATTACCCTTTGCATATGGAAGAAGACGTTTTAAATAAAAAAAAAAAAAAATCGGATGAATTTTTTTGTTTTCCCGAAGATATGAACCATTTAAAAGATTACATAGTAAAAAATGATGCCTCGAATGAAAATATACCAGTACAGGGTTGTTTGACTCGCTTGTCCTTAAAGAACATGCAGGGAACTATTAGTCAACAGGATAGGAATTACTTACAAGGGTACCATCAGAACCTGGTATAATAACGAATTAAAAGCAGCTTTGTCCACATGTACATGTGCCTATTACATAAACGTAACTGCGCAACGTTAAAGAAGTGATAACGCAACTGGTAAGTTTTAGTAGACACCTATTTTTTCACAAATTCATGTTTTTACTTTTTTCAGCTTAAAAAAAGAGTGCAAGTTAAGGCTTTGAACAACAGATACAGGATGGTAAACTCGAGCTCCTATGTTCCCATTGATTATGCAATTAGTAACGATGTAAAGTACCATGCATGTTGTTGAATAAAATCGGATATGTAATTTGCGTTAATGTAATTACATTCTCATGCGCTTAACACAGACATTAGGCAAAATTTGATAAATTGCAAATCGGTCATATAGAAATACGTAATTTGTCTTTTTTTGTTATTTTTTTCCTTTTTTTGTTTTTACAAACGCGTGTTATTTTGTTTTGTTACCGCTTTTAAGTTTGTAATTCCATTTTGTGATTTTAACATTACAACCTTTCCTTTTTTTGGTAGCTATTTTTTTTTTTTTTTTTTTTTTTTTTTTTTCGATAAAAATTGTTTCTACAAATGGTATAAATTCGTTTATTTTGTTAACACTTTTTTAAGCTTATGCAAGCAAGAAATGTTGTTAGATTATGCAGTACTATGCTTTGGGATAGGGGATACAAGAACTCATTTGAACACATGAACGTGCGTTAACTGAAGATGAAATGTATTTTGCCATTTCAGTCTGTGGATGGTGTTATGCTGTGATAGATAGTGGGGAAAGAGGCATTTCCCTTCCATTTTAGTAGATAAAATATGTTTTTTTTTTTTTTTTTTTTTTTTTTTTTATCTTTCTCCTTTTTTACAAAAAAAAAAATGCGGAATAACTTGAAGGGTTATAGACCCAATAGTTACTTGCATCACGTATTAACTTTTATCCCAAAATAAAAAAGCTTCTTCCAAACCTTCACGTTTATAAGTTTGAAATAGATGATATACAGGAAACGGTACTGTGCTAGTGATTCATGCAATCTCCAAGATGTCCTTAATGACGAGAGAATCTACATTTAAAAGTTGTAATATCTTTTTAAGTTTATATAGCATATAAAAAAGGCATCATATAAAGACTTCAAATATTGGGTAAAAAACGGAGGTATTTAAGGAAGCGTTTTTTGCCGAATTTATTTTATAAGAAAACGTATACAGTATGTAAACATGAAAGATGTGATAGGAACGAAAGGCGAGGTTGGGCGAAGGGATGATAACAAATGAGCTATTTTCAGCAAAGAATATAATTAAATAGCAAAATGAATTTGCTATTTTTACACCGTCAAAAAGTGGTGATTTTTTTTTTTTTTTCAAACGCACTTAAGTTTGTTGTCCCCAATTTGGATATTTTCTTAGGTTTATGCTTTTCCCATTTTTGCTCATTATTATTTTATTTTAATTTTTTTAAGTTGTTCTATTATGCTACTTGTAAAGGGAAAATTTTGTATTATGCCTCTTCCACGAAGGGCACATTTTTTTTTTTTTTTTTTTGCCGTTCTTGATTAAATCCGCATTTCACATTTTAAACATTTTTGGAGTAAAAGAGGAAAAAAAAAAAAAAAAATTGCAAACATGAATATTAGTAGAATGTTTTGGAAGCATTATTATATGAGAAGAGTTTTCCAAAATGGGTGCAGCAATTTAAGACTACAACGTCGAAGCAGTTCAAGTACTTTTACCAAATTGAGCAAAGCAGACGAATTGTATGTTGTAAAGAAGGCCGAAAAGTACTCGAACTATGTGAAGGAAGGTTACGAATTTAAGGTGGGTATATGGTTAAACACATGCAGTGCATTAATTCTAGCGATGATAAGTATTGGGGGGTATACCCGCTTGACAGAAAGTGGTTTGTCAATAACACACTGGAAATTTAATGGAATAAAATATCCTAAAAATGAAGAAGAATGGTTAAAAGAATTTGAAAAATATAAATCAACACCAGAGTATAAGGAAGTACATTTTAATATTTCCCTTGATGAATATAAAAAAATATTTTTTAATGAATGGTTACATAGAACATTTGGACGTGGAATTGGTCTATTTTTTGCAACAGGTGTAATTTTTTTTTTGTATAAAAATTGTTTAAAAAAAAATATGCTTAAAAAATTAAGCTTTATTTTTGCTTTAGGAACATTTCAAGGTTTTGTAGGATGGTGGATGGTTAAAAGTGGATTTGAGAAACCAGACACAGAAAATAAAACTCCAAGAGTATCTCCCTATCGATTAGTTTTTCACCTATTCTGTGCTACTCTAACTTATAGTTATCTTTTTCTTAACTCATTGACATTAATAGAAATAGGGAAATTAAGAAAAGAATTTTTAAAGAGTCAAATAACTATATGGCCTGAATTCTTACGAAATCAGTTGATACATGAAATGTATGAAAAAAGGAATGTTAGTAAGGGAATGAAATTAGGATTATGTTTCTTTTCATTTTTAGTTCTTTCCAATATTTTATATGGCGGTTTTGTAGCTGGTAATGATGCTGGATATGCTTTTAATACATGGCCTAAAATGATGGACAAATTTATACCAGATGATGTAGCCAACTTTTATAGAAGCCAAAAAAAAAAATACAAACAATTATTTGAAAATACTGCAATAGTACAATTTAACCATCGTATTCTTGGGTATTTAATTGTGTTAAATAGTTATCTACTATATTACTATTCCAAGAGAATGGCCATAGGAACAAAAACAAAAAGACTTTTTTTCGTTTTACCATTTGTCACAACCGCACAACTGATAACAGGTATACACGTCCTGGTTCACCATGTCCCCATACATATGGCCCTTGTACACCAATTTGGGGGATTCTGTATTTTGTCAACCTTGCTTCATTTGATAAAGCGCACTTGTCGCTTTTAACAAAAGTGCATATGCAAATACGTGCGTTTTTGGAAGTACACATTTTTCCTTTCTGCTATTCTTCCTTGTGTGTATATAGTGCCCATTTTCGCAAATAAGGAGGAAATCCCACATTTTACCAAAAGGATTAGGCACATGTCTCGTCTGCCATATTTTACTCCTTAAGCTCCTTAACGTTTGTCCAAACGTTGGAGTTTTGCCTCCTACGTACACTCGTCCTTCCACCAATGCTATTACGCAGTTTTGTTACGCTTTAAAGTGCCCTATTTGTTTTCTCGTTTAATTTCCTTTTATTTTTTCATATTAGGTGCATATATTGTCAACTTATTTCTTTATAAGAGGATGCGCACAGTGAATTGGTTCCAGCATGTGCGAAAAAAAAAAAAAAAAAAAAAAAAAAATTCCAACGTATATGTTTTCCACACAGTGGCAACTACATACATACACAAATTTATCTTTTAAAAAAAGAGCCAAGTGTTAAAATTTTGATACGTAAAAAAGAAAATATTTACGTATTTGCCTTTCTAATTATTTTTCAAAATCGGTATCGCGACACTGTAAAATGATGAAATGGCCAAAATGGTCATGCCTCAAAAGAATAGTCAACTCGGGAGTGACTTTTTCCATCTTCCTTCCTACGGGATGCGGGGTGTGCACATGCGGATGCGCGTGCGCACGTTTCGCTGCGTTGCGTTGCGTTGCGTTGCTTCGTTTTTTCCGTCTCCGCTCCCCTTTTCCATTTTACACTCCTCTCCACTGCTCCACTGCTCCACTGCTCCACTGCTCCCTTCCACCTTTCTGCCCATACAGTTAACCCCCCACACACTGCCTTTCCCTATTTGTCCCTTTTCTTTTTAAAGAAAGAGTCAATCATTAGTTGATTGCGCGGAGTCTGAAGTGCGTGTTTTTTCCCCCTTCCGACAGTTTCATTTTGTTGTAATTTCTTCAATTTATCTTCCTCTTTCCTTTTGTCGAGGTTTTCATGTATATCTGATGGTGTAATTTTTTGACATAACGGATGGCACATAAATCCTTTCATAATTAGCCAAATAAAATTTCTTAAATTGGTACCATTAAATTTGTAATATTTTTTATTAAATTCTATTATATATGTATCAATATATTTTTTATATTCCTTATATTTGTCAATTTCTTTAAAATTTTTTTTACTAATTGAGTGAAATGGATGAGTATGTATATCCATTTTATGTTTGTCTAATAATTCGTTATTTATATAATGAACATAGTCAGAAAAAATTATTTTTTTTTCTATTATATAATTATATAAAATAATACATCTAAAATTATAAAAATTTTTTACTTTTTTTATATTTGGCTTGTAATAATAATTATTATTTTCATGTAATACATCACATACATACATTAATCTATCCTTAACATTATTAACATTCTTCTTAAAAATTGTTAAAACGTTTTTAACAGCTTCATATTTATGTGCTTCATTATTCCGTAATATATTATCTAAGTAATCTTCTAGTGTTGTATATGTATTATTTTCACAATTTTCATAAATGATAGAAATAAAAAGAAATAATGCATCTACAGGATAGCATGAAAAACTACAATCATTTTGTATTGCATAATTATTAATAAATAGTGACACACAACTTTTATTTATTTTTTCTGTTTCATATTTTAAAGATTCTATTTTAGGGTTATAATAATTTCTTTCAAGTAAATATAATTCATTTTTTTCTTCAACATAATGATAAAGAACTGTTTTCGATGGTTCAGGTATGCTAGGCATTTTTATAAAAGAATACTTCTTAACTGTAACATTTTTTTCAACTCCACATTCACTTACATCAGGGGAAAATATATGAAATAAAAATACATTATTACTCTCATCCATTATTTCTGACAAAAATACCACTTTTCAAGATTTAAAAATAGATAACTTATTTTACACTGGAATGTTTTTTTTTTTTTTTTTTTTTTTTTTTTTTCTTTACGTAGTAACCGTATGGTTTTTTCCTTACGGCTATTCAGTAGCACTTCGGTTTAGCGACTATATAAATATGCACATATACCCTTATATGTAAGGACAAACAAAATGGGAACACATTACACAAAAAGGGACTCAGCTAGCTATGTGCATAAATGTTTTTTTTTTTTTTTTTTTTTTTGCGCCTTAACTATTTGGAAAAATTTTGTTCATGTTTATCAAAATTGCATGTGTGACCCTTTTACGAGGTTCGATTTTTTTTTTTTTTTTTTTTCAAAATTTAAAAATATATCATGGTCATATATATTTTTACGTGGGGTACGGGAAGAAAGAAATAAAAACAATACGAGAAAAAAACAAGATAAAAAGTGCAAGCAAAATTAAGTTACCAATTGGAGGGGAAAAAAAAAAAAAAAAAAAAAAAACAAGACGCGTAATTGGGTAAAGAATACAGTAATAAAATTGGCTTTTTCGCTAAATGTACATCTCTGTATTTTCCAAAAAAAAAAAAAAAAAAAAAAAAAGGTTTGCAACAGAAAGATACATAGATAAATACATGTCCTGTTAAGAAAAGAGTCTTTTATCACCATTGTGGCTGTCATCTGTGATGCTACTGTGACTACTACTATTATTTCTATTAACATCCCCTTCGCCAGTTACAATGATTTAAAAGGATAGAAGAATGTAAACTAGGAAGATCACTCAATTTTTTAAATACCGCTAAAAAGAAATTATTCTGTGTGCACCTTGGTAAAATGACCAATTGTAACTCTTTTATTTTTTCCCCTTTTATCATTACCACTTAAAGGGACACACATATGCTATTTTTAAGCATTAATCATTATATAAAAAAAGGCATCCAGGTCTTACACCCAACAAGTTCTACACATGTATTTGCATGGCAATACGCAATAATATTATTTCTAAGGTAACTGTGTTGGATCTTCCCCCTTTTCGCCTATTCTATACATTTATTATGGCGCTTTCATTTTTATCATTTCTCTTGGTAAAAATGACATGCATAATTCGGAATTATGCATACTAATAGGAGTGGAAAAAAAACACTGGAAAAAAACACGAAAAATTAATAATCCTACTGCACAAATGGCACATTTTCGAAAAGTGGGAAAAACCGAATAAACTCAAAGTGCGCAATGTGTGGAAGGGACCGCAAACATACATCAAGACAAACGTGCAAACAGATGCACAACTAGACACGTAAAACATGCGCAGAAACCCTTGTTCGACATGTTTCCACGTATGTGCGTTCTTCGTGTAGACATTTTCCCCATATCTTTTTAAGGGAAAAAACTCGCATTCCTTTATTTTCGAATAGGAGTATACATATGTGCACATATGTTCATGTATTATGTAAGGAAAAGCAGTGCTTGTTTTCCCTATATAGACGCATGTCGCATGTACATATCTGCACAAACACTTTACTGAGGGAAAAACCGTTTCGTGTAACGTGCACACATAGATTCCGCGTTGCAATAATTTGCACACCAGCTTAAGGCAAGAAGCAGTACACACCCTTTCAGCCTCCTAAGTCCCATATGTTTTATTTACTCCTTCGAAATAGACATATTTCTTTTCAGAAAATGGGAAATGTACAACTGTATATCCTGCTGCACGCATGCACGCACACACACGCGTAAGTATATATATATATATATGTACAAGGCACGAAACTGTGTGGAAAAAAAAAAAAAAAAAAACGTGCGTGCGCAAGTTGTGTAAGTCGTAATGCAATAACAACAATCAAAAATAAAAATTTTCTTTATGTCTGCTTTAAATGAAATTATTAAATTGCAACAAAGATGCTAAATTGGCTTAAAGAAAAAGAAATCAGTAAACTGTTATTTACCTTTCCATAAGCTATACTAGGGTATACATATTTTTTTTTTTTTTTTTTTTTTTTTACCCCTTTGTTATATTAACCAAATTAAGGTTTTCCCCTTTTGCACAAGGTAGTTGGAAAAAAAAAAAAAAAAAAAAAAAAAAAAAGACCACGCCGTGTATACATACATATGCATGCACATATGTAAATATACAAGCCTATACATACATATAGGTATACGCCTTAATTAACGCTAAACAATATGTTCCCCATTTTTAATGTGCGGAATGATTAAATGGCAAAATTGTGTTGCATGCTGTGCTTTAAGTCTAATACATTTAAAAAAAAAAAAAAAAAAAAGAAGCAATGTCTACAAACTATATTTTAAAAGGTGAACTTAAAATTCTACTAAAATAAAATTTGCCAACAAAGTACAGGAAAGTACATGTATACCTACGTACATATATGCGTATACATATATATATATATATATACAAGTTACTGTTCCTATCCTTCACATTATTTACCCATCTAAGGGGAGAGAAAGAAGAAAAAGGTACACACCTACTCACCATTTTGTTAAAATATAAAAAAAAATAACGGGGCTATAGACCAACTAAAAAACCTTAACGTGTACATATATATATATATTTTTTTTTTTTGGCTGCTGTAAAGTTTTATAAAAAATTACAAAATTGAAGTCCCATTTTAAAAAAATAATAGGCGAAAGAGGCAAGCTGAGAGAGAGGCGAGAAGAGAAAGAGACTAGCGGAGCGAGTTCTCAATTTCCATTGTACCTAAATGTGCATGTGCATACGTACATATATACACATTTCCAAATTGATAAATTATACCCTTTTAGATGAAATAAGGTAGCAAATGTACTTTTCACCCATTTAAACACCCTCACCACGTAGTACATTTTTTCCATTAGAAGCGACACATACCTCGTCGATCGCGACCGCATCTAGTATATCACCCGTAGTGCCACCCTGCGCATCTACTGCTGCACCACTCTTACAACTACACAGAGCAAAGGATAAATTATCTATCCCATCGTAACTAATTTGAGAAATGGGAAATACATCAAGCGAACCGAAAAAAAGGCCACGTACCTTGCATGAATTGAGCACAAAAGTAGGAGAATACAGAACCATAAACGAGGTACTCGCCGAGAAAAAAAAAGGCTAAGGAAAGTTTTCTATTTCTGCGAAAATACGAACGTGTTCTTCCCCATGTGTGTGGACATATTTTTTACGCTTATTCATTGCAAAACGCTGTGCACTAATTTTTAACGTCAATTTTTAGGGGGACCCAGAGATGATGGAAGACCCTGAATTCCCACAGAAAATGATGAAGGAAGCGCTAAATAATAACACGACGGGTATCCCTTTTTTAAAAAAAAATATATCCCTCATTTATGTTCATTTCGAAAAGTGAAACTACTAAACGCTAGCATCTTCACAACGTTACGCTAAAAAATGGTAGAAATAATGAACGTAAATATAGTGCCAGTGTAATTTGTCAAATTGGATTATATATGCCCTTCTTTTGCTTTTTTTTTTTTTTTTTTTTCGATCCATTTTTCTCGTTTAAAATGATCTATAGACAATCTAGAGATAATTTGTTGCATTCAGTTCTCACCCTGTAGCTGTTCACATTTGTTGTTCCTAGTTATTTAATTTTTTCCTTTTCGCTTTTTTTTTTTTTTTTGTTAGTGGATGGTAACAATATCCAAGGTACTTTTGTTTACTACCCAAACAAAAGAAAACCAAAAATGTGGATAGGCAACTACAAAATATTAAACCCAGAAGATATTTTATGCATAAACGTAGCAGAAAAGATAGGAATTACAGAAGAGGAGTGGAAAAATTACCTAAACAAGAAAAAGAAAAGCCAGGTTACCTAAACATATCACAAGTGTTTGACCTTGTAAATGCGCACACATTAAAGCAGAGCTTATATTAAACAAGTTATGGCAAATTTGTTGTACTCCCCCGTAAATGCACGAGTATTTTTTTTACTTGCTTGTGGACGTACACTTTGCACATGCTCATGCTCATGCTCATGCTCATGCATACATTCTCGTGAGCCACATATTAACCCAAAATTGTGTCATTTGTAGGAAGAGGAAGGTAAGGTTGAAGTAGTCCCTAATTTCGAATACGAACTTGATGAACAGTTCATGTCTTTAAAGGAAATTTTGAAAAAAGAAAGTTTAAAAGATTCCCATGACAAAACGGATGAGTTTTTGCATTGCAACAGTAGTGAACTTGTACGAAATTCCTCTCTTTTTAATAAGGCATTTGTAGATGTTAATGAAAATGATTCTATTGAATATAGTGTTAACAATCGTTACGTTTTAAGAAGTACCGGTGATGAAGATGATGTATATTACGATATGCGCAGCACAAGGGGGGAAGAAATGGAAGCAATAGACGAAGCGGAAGGTGTATACGAAGCAGATGAGGAGGGAAGACAAGCGAACGAGGGAAAGTGGAACCCACGAAGAGATAATCACATTAGCAAGTTAAACGAGGAAGGCAGAAATATAAGCGCACAAGAGGAAATTTTTGTTAAGGAAAAGAAGAAAGAGTTGCATGCATATTCAAAGGCATCTACTAGCCATATGATAATGCCTCAAAAAAATGAATCTTTTTTTATCAAGGATATAGAACAAAAAAAATATAATAAGAAAAGCATAATTGCAGAGCTAATAAGGGAGAACAAAAATAAAATTAACTCTAGGTTTTCTTCCATAAATGAAAAAAAAAAAAAAGAAAGATATGTAAACTTATCATCAATGAGCACTAAGGGAAGTTTTGGGAGAAAAAAGTCAACCGTTCATGAGGGCGTGCCCAACAAAATAGCTTACCTTAAAAAAACCGTTGCCACGTGAGACATATTGCGACACAGGGAACGGGATGTTGTTGCTATACAGAAAGTTGACTTGTGGGGATGAAAAACGGAAATAATCTTATATATACACACAATTACTCATTGCAAACGGTAAAAGGTGAACAAAACATATATTTCCATTTTAAAAAACCATTTATGCCTTTTTTGTCTGCCTGTTTTGCAGTTTTTATTTTGTTTTGCGCGGTGAGCGCATCGCAGTAATTGCGCGTCTTATAGGAGGGGCACTTTACTCATCCACATCGTTGCAAGTTTTTGATTACGCTGCAAGTGCTGTTTCCCGCTTGTCTGTCAAAATCTCTGCCTCTCCCTCTCCATATATATATATGCATGTATGTGCGTATATATGTGCACATTCGTGTCTAGTATTCCTTCTCCGCGGCCAACATAAGTGGTCTCTGTGCAAACTTCTCACCAGGGAGTCAAAATATTTGTTGTGTGTAAGCAACACTACTTTTACATGATCAGTTGCCCGATTTGTCGAAACGTGCCCATGTCGATCTTTTCAAAAAAGTGCTTCTTCAAATTTTGTTATGTAAATTGTTTGTTACTTTTTTATTTTTATTTTTTTATCCTTACGTGTGCACCTTTGCATGCAAATTGTTCCTACGCTCTATCCTTACAACTGCGCAATAACTAATTTGCGTTTTTTAAAGCATTGCAAAAATTGCCTCTTTGCAGTTATCTGGTACGATGTAGTTAGCTTAAAAGCTTCGACTTTTTATGGGGCTTTTCCCCATTTTGCGTTTTTTTTTTTTTTTTTTTTTTTTCCCTATGGGACAAACTGCTTGGGGAGAGGTCACTAGGACGTGTGACGGTGGTATATTTAATTATAGCTGATAAACAGCACTGTGAATATGCGCACAGGCGAATGGTCGCATGATCAAATTTCGAATGTAGATACAATTACAACTTTTTCTACCCTTTTTGCACAAAAAGGGACAAGTACGTTTGCATTTTTAGAGGAGCAAACTGTTTTTGTTATCGCATATGGGTAAGGGTGCGCAACAAACGTGAAAGACAAACATGATCAACAAACGTGAGCGATAAGCATGAGCAACAAACGTGAGCGATAAGCATGAGCAACAAACGTGAGCGATAAGCATGAGCAACAAACGTGAGCGATAAGCATGAGCAACAAACGTGAGCGATAAGCATGAGCAACAAACGTGAGCGACAAGCATGAGCAACAAACGTGAGCGACAAAAATTAGCAACAAATGAGTAGAGATAAAAGGTATACTACAAAAGGTTAATAGGTAAAAAGCAAACTACGACTGGAACAGTGCCATAGGCACGTCCAAACTAGTGCAACCCACTGTTAACCCCAGTGAGCCGAACCAAAGCGCGCGTTTTTGTAGTTCCCGGGATAATAGTCATACGTATTGCAGGTGGGAAGAATGGAAAAGGAATTGGTCAGGAATTCGTCGATTTTCGCGGCGACGTCTCTTCCCTCTGCTATTGCTTGCACAACGGTACTGGGTCCTATCCTGCAATCGCCACATGCAAATATATTTTTCCTATTCGTTTGATAAATTCTGTCATTCGTTTTAATGCAGTTGTATTTGTCCAATTCAATTTTAATCTTGTCTTCTTCCCATATGGAATCATCTGTTTTGTAAAAACCTAATGCTAAAATTACGACATCTGCTTTGTAAATTCTCTCTGTAAATGGGACATCTACATATTCCTTATAATCCTTCAGCATCTGGTACGTTTTCATCAAATCGTTTTCTGCAATGGTTGATGAGGAATACGAACTTGCGGTTGTGGTTTCCTGATAATTTCGTTTCATCAGATTTTTCTGACACTTTAATTTGTTTGTCTTCCCATGTGATTTCTTCGATTCTGTTCTCACCTTACTACACCCGTGGGTAGGGTTGGCTGTGCTGCTACTACCGGTTGCCGCGTTTCCGTCGCTCGTAGCAGTTCCTCCAGGGGTTACAACGGGAGTAATCTCCGATGTGACCTCCGAGGTAGCCACTGATGTAGCCACCGACGTAGCCACCGACGTAGCAGCTAACGTAACTGTCGACGTGGCCTGAGCGTGACCAGTCCCAACTTTGGCAGCTTTTCTCACCTTGACCTTTATGGCCCTAATACCCGAGACACGCTTGGGGTCCTTGCTGGAAGGGATGAATTCGATACTCCTAACACAGTACTCCCTTGGGTCCCTTCCCTGTATTATTATGGCTTCCTCATGTGAATATTCCACCTTGAAAATGTTTTTTATTCCAGGCCAGGAACAATTAGTTGTATTTACAGGAGCAATTTCTTGCCTAGTGAATTGCAATACACTAGCTGCACCCATACGTATAGCTAAACTAATGCAATCAACAGCTGTTTTTCCTCCACCTAGGATAATTACATGTTTTTCAGAAACGTCTATATAATTTTCATCCATAAGATCCGATTTCGTTAAAGATTTTTGACAAGATGTTAAAAAATCCATTGCAAAAAAAATATTGTTTAGATTAGAACCAGGTATATCTAACGTTCTTGGGATCTTATACCCAGTAGCTAGCAAAATAGCATCAAACTGTTTTGTCAATTCGGACAATGATACATCTTTTCCTATATTTATATTATTCTTCATAATTATTCCTTCTTTTTTCATTAATATTAATCTTCTTTCTATTATTTTTTTATCTAGACGTACGTTTGGAATACCATTTGTTAGTAACCCGCCAAAATATTCATCTTTCTCAAAAATTGTAACTTCATGTCCTGCTTTGTTTAATTGTTGTGCTGCTGTTAATCCTGCTGGACCAGATCCAACAATAGCTACTTTTTTACCTGTTCTAAAAAGTGGAATTATAGGTTGTACCCATTTTTTTATAAATCCACACTCAATAATAGATAGTTCAATGAATTTTATGGATACAGGTTTTTCATTTAAACTTAGTATACATGCATCTTCACATGGTGCTGGACATATCCTTCCAGTAATTTCTGGGAAATTGTTTGTGTCTAATAATCTTTCTAAAGCTTTTTTCCATTCATTTTCATAGATCAGATTATTCCAATCAAATATACGATTTCCTAATGGACATCCTCCACCCCTGGAATTTGGGTAATGACATGTAGGTGTACCACAATCAACACATCTTGATGCTTGTGTTTTTAATAATTGATTGTGTAATTTACTCTTAACATTTACTGGAACTATTATTTCAGAATAATCTAACACTCTAGTGCTTATATCTTTTAGTGGATGTGATAATCTTTCATATTCCATAAATCCTGTAACTTTATTAGGATTTGAAACTAAAAATGGTTTTGCCTGACTTGAGTTATGTCCATTTCCATGTTCTACCAACACTTTTGATGTATCTCCTACTTCATTTTCGTTACTACATTGTGCATTTTTCACAAGTTTGTTAGACGTGAGGTGTGCTACGGCTAAGTGAGTAGCACTAACATTGGTACTACTTTCATTTTTGTTACAATCGATCATGTTTACATAATTTCCATTTTGTGTTCTATACATAGGGGTAACATTCAACTCAGGATTGACATTGGATGAATGAGTGGGATCTATTTTTACAGCCTTTTCTCCTTGTACAGAAACATTTTTATCACTTGAGCAGAGGAATTTTTTTAGGGAACAAATACTGGGACTTATCTCCTTTTGATGCATGTTCAAATAATCATCAGATTCTTCCCTATTCATAAGTCGTTCTATAAATGAGTTCGAATTCAACGATTTTAGATGTAGATCTAGGAGATATTTTTCATTAAGCATATATTTTTTTATCATTTCCTTTGCTTTTTCATCTAAACTTAATGGAAATGAACTCTTAAAATCGGCAAAGGCATTGCACTTAAATGGTATTTCTGCATATCTTCTCCATTTTCTATTATTCTTTCTACATAATTCTAAATTATGTGTAAAACGTTCAAAATCGAATCCTCTTTTTCTTCTAAAATTTTTTTCTTCATTATATAGTTCCATTTTTTCTTCACCGAATGAAGTTCCCCCAATTGAACTTCCCTTTGTTTGCGATATTATTTTTCTACTATGATTATCCCTTAGAATGTCATAAATGATTAATCCATCAACATTTCTCAATGCAAGTGTTTTCGATAAACCTGCTATATCATCCGAAATTGTCGTAAAAAATTGCATAGCCTTTTTGTACATATTTTCAGGTTGATCTACACTCTTTAAGAGAGATGCCCAATCGTCTAAAATAGCAGCAGCTTCTTCATTTCCTGTTTTTACAAATTCAATACAAGCTTCGGTAAGTACCCTTTTAATATCCCTAGGTATAATTTTTGTAAATCGTTGTAAATTTTCATCCAAATTGTGGAGTAGCATCTTTGCTGTATACGAATTTGTTCTTTCATAATGCTCATGTAGTAATTTTTCTAAGGTCATTTTTTCATCTACCGTTTTACAAATCTTCAAATCAACCATCTGATGATTTACATTTTTTTCGTTGATATCTAATACATATGCTATACCACCACTCATACCAGCAGCAAAATTACATCCTATTTCTCCCAATACGACAACAATACCTTTCGTCATATATTCACAACCATGACATCCTACTCCTTCTACCACTGCAATAGCCCCAGAATTTCGTACAGCAAATCTTTCCCCAGCTCTACCAGCAAAAAAAGCTCTTCCTTTCGTAGCACCATACAGAACGGAATTCCCTGCGATCATATTTTTCTGACAGTCATTTATAAATGAAGATGTTTTTGGAAAATGAACTGAAATTATTCCACCCGATAAACCTTTACCTACAAAATCATTTGCATCTCCTTCCAATTCAAAATTCACTCCAGTTGTTAGAAATACACCAAATGATAATCCACCTGTTCCTCTAAATTTTACACTTATTGTATCCATTGGTAATCCTTCTTCACCATATTTTTGTATTATATGATAACTTAACATGGCACCTACTGCTCTGTCTGTATTCTTTATCGGCATCTTTATATTTACAGGTGTACAATTCAAAAGGGCTATCTTAGACCTTCGTATCAATTCTCTATCGATAATATCACACAACTTATGATTCTGCGTTTCGCAACAAAATATAGCCATTGGTTTCATCTTTTTTTTTTTCCCATGGCTTTTCTTCTCAATTAACTTTTTCCTCAACAGTTTTATTGGAGTCTTCGCTTCTCGCCCATTCACTGTCTTGGTCATAGCCATCCCATGCTTCTGATCATCTCCCAAAAGGTTTACCTCTTCATTGCGATTTCTTCGTCGTAAAGTTAGCTCTCCGTTCGCTAGGAAAGATCCCTTCTCTCGCCTTTCTCGATTTTCTTCTCCCTCGAATCTCTCTTCCCCCAACCCTGCTTCGTCTTCCTCTTCTTCGTCCTCCACCTCTTCTACCTCTTCCACCTCTTCCACCTCTTCCTCCTCTTCTTCCTCTTCCTCTTCTTCCTCCTCTTCTTCGTCTTCCTCCTCTTCTTCATCTTCCTCCTCCTCTTCGTCTTCTCCCTCCTCATCTGCATCATCCGCATCTTCCCCCTCGTACGTCACATTCCCCTCATGGCAGGCAGTAACAGCACGTTGTACGCCGCTGACTTCTCCCGACGCGTCGTAATTCTTCACCGTGTTAAAGTTTTCGTTTATCAGCACTTGCTTCCTCCGTATTCTGCTCATAACATTCAAGTTGGCATTGTGGAACTGTGCACGTCGTGAATTTGCCATAACCCTCTTCTTTCCGCCTCCTCCTCCACTGCTTTTACCGCAATATCGCTTCTCCGTGGCGTCCTTCATTTCCTCCTCAGCATAGTACTTCCACCCTGGAAAGAGTAACTTGGAAAAGTCCAACAGTTTCCTCTTCTCATCATATTTCAGGTGATCCTTTTTTTTTAGCAAATCAGATCTCCCAATAATGTGGGAAAATTTCCTGAACCCCATACTAGCCAAGTATTCTCTGACCTCTTCTGCTAACATAAAAAAAAAATTAACAACATATTCGGGTTTCCCAGCAAACTTTTTCCTAAGTTCTGGGTCTTGTGTACATATTCCGACTGGACATATATTAAGGTGACACTTCCTCATCATAATACATCCTAGCGCGATTAGAGGTTGGGTGGAGAAACTAAAAGATTCTGCTCCTAGTAAGGCACCCAAAATAACATCCCTTCCTGTTTTTAACTGACCATCAATTTGTAGTATAACTCTCTTTCTTAACTTGGATTTGCAAAGAGTTTGATGTGCTTCTGCTAGGCCAATTTCCCAAGGCAAACCTGCATGTTTGATTGAAGTCCACTTAGAAGCACCTGTACCTCCAGAAGTACCACTGATTAATATTTGCTCACAATTTCCTTTTACTACACCTGAGGAGATAACACCTATTCCCAACTTTGACACTAACTTAACAGAAATTTTTGCTTCTTTATTTATATTTTTTAAATCGTAAACTAATTGTCCAACGTCTTCAATTGAATACATATCATGATGTGGAGGTGGAGATATTAATCCAACACCAGGTGTACTTCTTCGAACGGATGCTATTTTTGCATTGACTTTATAACCTGGTAATTCTCCTCCTTCTCCCGGTTTAGATCCCTGAGCTACTTTAATTTGTAACTCTTGTGCGTTTACTAGACTGTATGCAGTTACACCAAATCTAGCAGAGGCTATCTGTTTAACAGCAGAATTAGTATTTGCTTCATTAGACAGTGGTTTAATCCTCTCTTCTGCTTCACCTCCTTCCCCTGTATTTGATTTAAGTCCCATACTATTCATAGCTGTAGCAACAGTTGTATGTGCCTCTTCCGATAATGAACCAAAAGACATAGCTCCGGTACAAAAACGTAATAAAATCTTGTTTACTGATTCGACTAAATTGATATTTATGGGTTCATTTTTTTTCTTCTTTTTATTGTACGAAGGGCATTTTTTATAGTTAATTTCTAGTTGTCCCCTAATTTCACAATGATTTATGAGTTCGTTTTGTAATTCTGTATATTTTTTATACGTATCTTTATTTCCAGTTCTGGTAGCTTTTTGCAATAAGCTTATCGTTTCAGGATGATTTAAATGAATCTGTGCATTTCCTATACTTCTAAAATGATATTCTCCATAATCTTCTAACTCTTCCGTTGCATCCTTTACATTTAGTGTCAGTATTCTCCTAGGATATGCATTATTAAAAATTTTTAGTATTTCCTTTTCAATGAATTCGAATGTAACACCACCAATAATAGAATCACATACATTTATAAAACACTTTTTTAAAATTTCGTCTGATATTCCTAGAGGTTGCATTAAACCACACCCTTTATAACTTGGTAGAGTTGATATCCCATTTTTCGACATAATTTTTAATATTCCGTAGTTAGCTGCATGTCTGTAGTTACTTACCATCTGATGATTGCTCAATCTTGCTTCATTATCCCCATATTTAATAAATTGCAAACTTTCATACAATATAAAAGGATATATACAATCTGCACCAAAGGAAAGAAGAACAGCCAAATGATGAATCTCAAAACAGTCCCCTGCCTTCACAATTAGAGAACATTTTGTCCTTAAATTTTTACTCAACAAATGTTTGTGTAATGCTCCTACTATCAATATTGAAAATATGGGTACTCTCAAATTGCTCACATTTCCATGAGATAAAATAATCAATTGACATCCTTTCCTTACAGCATTTTCCACTTTTGTATTAACATTGTCTATAAATTTAATAAGATATCGTGATGGTATTTTTTTCCTACTTGTTTCTTCTTTTGTTTCTTTTCCACTGTTCATCCGTTTTTTATTCTTATCATCAAGAGTGAAGGAATATTCTGTAATGTATTGTCTCTTTGGAGATGATCCCCCTTTGATAATATCAAACTTTATGTCTCCATTTGGTTCTTCCCCAGACATGAGAGATTCTAACTTTGCTACATCTACTGTCATGTCAATTATGACATGCGGAAAGTCTGGAAGTTGTAGTAACATATTGTAAAGTGCCTCATTCAATATAGGACCATTAATAAAAATACGTTGGCAGTTGTTATATGTACAGTGTAACAAATCTCCTTCTTTTCCTAGATTACTCATAAGTGACATAATATTTTCTTCTCTGATTGGATCTATAGCGGGATTTGTAACTTGAGCAAATGTTTGTTGAAAATAGTATAATAAATTTCTACGTAAATAACTTAAAAATGGAAATGCTGTATCATTTCCCATTGCACCTAATCCGTCAGCTGCATGTTTCACCATAGGAGAAATTATCATATTAAAGGCATCATATGTATAACCAAAAGCTTTCAGCTTTTTAATTAAAGATTCATCCTGATAATCTACTTCAGTTTCTTTCTTATTGTAATAATTTTCCATGTTTAGAATCGTTCCATATTTATAAGCATTCATACGAATATTTTCCATGTTCGAAGCAGGTTTGATGATATTATCTAAATGTATAGAGTAATGATCTAACCATTTCTTATATGGATATAATTTTAAAAATTTACTCAACACTTCTTCATGTCTTAAAAAAGCTTTTTCCTTAAAATCGACTAAAACGACTTTACCAGGATATACACAACCTTGATGAGTAATTTTGTCATAAGGTAAATCAACAACACCAGTTTCGCTTGACAAAACAAATAGACCATAATTTGTGATACTATATCTAGCAGGTCTTAAACCATTTCTGTCTAACGATGCACCTACTTTATTTCCATCTGTAAATATAATTAATGCAGGTCCATCCCATGGTTCCATCAAACAAGTATGATATTCGTAAAAAGCTTTTTCCAAAGGGCTAATATTTGGATCTTTCTGATATGCTCTAGGCATTAACATCATAACAGCATGTTCAATTTCTCTTCCTGTCATTGTTAAAAAATCGATAGCATTATCAAAAATGGAAGAATCCGATGGAAAACTAATAGCACCTTTCGTTTTTTTAGACTCACCATAAGTTAGATGTGTTTTTATCTCATTCTTACCAACATCTCTATGATTGCTCTTTTCTCTATAAGTACACATTTCGTTCTCCTCACTAACATCCATAATATCGTCAGATGAACTTTTAGAGATTTCATTAAGATTACTTAATATTTCAGAATTACTATTATTAATGTCTGAATTTATATATTCTCTTTTTATTTTATAATGTAAAGCAGAACTATTGTATGTGTAATCTCTCTTCAATTTTAGGAGTAAATTTCTTCTTGATTTTTTTTTTAATCTATTTTTGGTTAACATTATATCTTCAAATGTATCTCTCTTTTGTATTATTTCATCATCATTATCGTATATAATGTAATTCTCTTCATTAATTGGTTTTAAATCTTTTATAGATACTGATTTGAAGGAACTAGGAGATTTCGCTAAATGCATTCTTTCCTTAAAAAGAAGAGTATTCACACTGATCGTATTGATTTCTCCATTGTGACATATCCTTCGAAATGGATGTGCAGCATACCATGTTGGAGATGTATTGGTAGAGAATCGCACATGTACCATAGCCAAGTATGTGGTAAATTGCTCACTCAGTAAATCCTCAAAGTAGAGATATATCTGTGACGGGGTTAGTAACCCTTTATATACAATAGTTCTAGAGGAAAAACTACAAAAATACATATCATTATGTCTTACTAATTTTTTTCTTATAAAAAAGGAAAGTAGTTCAATATCATCTGGTAAATCATTCAATTTTAAATTTCTATCATCGGTAAAATTTATGTCTGAAAATGGATATATGTTAAAATCGTCATAATTTTTAAAAACTGATCTTTTACACACAAACATTTGAGCAATGAATGGTTCACTTTTTTTTACAGTTGCACTTATTACATCACTTCTAACTGGTATAGGAGATCTCCACCCTAAAACCACTAATCCATGATTATATACTTCTCTCTCTATTTCGTGATATAAAAAAAGTCTCCTCTCTTCATTCTGGGGTAAATATATCTGGGCAACGGCATAATCTCCTCTCTCAGGTAACAAAAAGGGTAATTGACATGTATCACTTAACATCTGAAAGTAATCGTGTGGCATACCTACCAAAATACCTGCACCGTCCCCATTATTGGATTGTACTCCTCCCCTATGACTCAAACGAAGCAGTATCTGCATAGCTTTCTGAATAACGTTCCTCGAACTCTTCCCATTTATGTCTGCCACTACCCCCACTCCACAAGCGTCCTTTTCGTTACGGATGTCGTACAACCCATGCTGGCCTTTACCCTTCTTCATTTTCCCCCCGTTCTTGTAGCTACTTCTATTGTGCCCACTCTGTTTGTGCTACTTTTTACAAACAGGATGTCCTTTCTTTTGGGGAACCTTCCGCGTATCCGCTTAAACGGTAAAGGGCGTGCAAATGCGGAATATGTAGAAACGCAACTATTTGTGATGTCTAACTGTGTTAATTATTCAGCATATGTATGGAGGGGGGGAGGAAAATGTGTACACTTCGCGTTCTGCTTCGCTAAGTGCATGTAGAGGGAAAACGTTTTGTACCTTTATTTTGTGAATGAAGAAAGTATGATAAAAAAAAAAAAAAAAAAAAGAGATTTAATTAAACATAAAAAAAAAAAAAAAAAAAAAGAAAAAAATAGCGAATTATATGGTGGAAATAATGAAATAATATAATACGGGTTGCATGATTTTATTTTTTTATTTTTACACAAATCGAAAAATGTATGCTTTTTAATTAAAAAACTGTGAAGTTACCTTTATTTTTAACGAATTAAAAAAATTAAAAGGTTGTAAAAAAAAAAAAAAAATTAAGGGGCAAATTCATGAATAAATAAAAAGATGAAGAAATGAAAATGAAAAGGAAGAAACAAATTTACATTCATGTGTAACTCCTGCACAAATTGGTTATAATTACTAAACTTTTTTTGCGACAGTAGTTTCACTTTCGAGCAGCGTTGCATCTGCATTTTCCCGTACGTTAGTTCTCTGCTCAGATAGGCACCTCTCCGTTTGCTGACCGCCGGCGCAAAAACGGAAGGTACGCGAATTCCTTTGTTATATCCCGGTATGTTCTTCTCCGGTTTCGTATGTTTTTGTCCGCTTGGGTATTTTATCCTTCCCCTTTGCTTTTTTTGTTTTATCACTATATGCTGTTAATTTTATTATCTGTGTATCTGTTTATTTTGTGTACATTTTTATTTATTCTTTTTGCATTTTTATTTATTTTGTGTACATTTTTATTTATTCTTTTTACATTTTTATTTATCCTTTTTGCATTTTTATTTATCCTTTTTGCATTTTTATTTATCCTTTTTGCATTTTTATTTATTCTTTTTGCATTTTTATTTATTCTTTTTACATTTTTATTTTATTTTATTTTTTTTTTTTTTGTTTGATTTTTTGCGTTGATTTGCTGAAACGGTTATTAATAGGGAAAAAAGTATATAGATGGAAAAATAAATTCTTAAATGGAAGAGTGTATGTACACGTGTACGTAGGTACATGCATTTGTGCGCGCGATTTCGTGGTGTCGCGCTAAAACGATATGGAAAATTCGATCGGAAATAAGGGCAACATGGGGAATTCAACTTGTGATTTAAACCTGCAGCTCCTGCGTTTATATGTTCACACTTCCACTTTTTTTTTTTTTTTTTTTTTTTATGTCCCTTTAAAATGTTTAATGTGAATAAAGTTCGTGAGAATTACAAAAAAGGATACTCTTTAATTATTTTTCTGCTTTATCCCGTGTTCATTTGTTATATGCTTATTTAGTGGGTGTTTCTTTTTGCATTATTTTATTTTGTTTTGTTTTATTTTATTTTTCTTTTCTTTGCCTTCTTTTGCACTACGTTTAATTTTTAATTTATTGTACGCTTTAAATTTTTACCACACTTTCGTGCTCAACTTGGTGATTTTCAAAAAGGGAAATATATATATATATATATGTATATATAAATATATATATATATATATTTTTTTTTTAAAGAGAATTAATGCATGTTCTAGATCTGAGTAAAAATTGCTTAAGTTGTTGTACACGCCCGCACTTAACGTACTGAGGTGTGTATTTTCTCGTGCGAGCTCAAAAATAAAGAAAAGGTATATCAGCAAAGGTGATCTTTTTTTTTTTTTTTTTTTTTTTTTAACCTCATTTCGTACGACCTCGTGCGTAGCCACAAATAACTCTGCCTTTGCTTGTCCCTAGTCGCAGGTGCCCCGCGTACATACACACATGTATATACATGGCTGTCCGTCCGCGCTCACGATAATTTTCGCACATGCAGTCACCATTTCATTGATGCTCGAGAGTTGCTAAATAGACACATTTCGCGCAACAGAGTGTTTATAAGGGATATTTCAAACTTTTCCCTTTTTCCAAAAAAGGAAAAAATAAAATGCGCATGCATACGAACGCGTGCAGACGCGTACAATTTTGTATAAATATATACAAACGCGTAAAAAATCGAATAAACATGTACAAAAATATATAAAAATTCGTATAAACATATACAAGAACATAAAAAGTACATACAAACGCTTACAAAGGGTGCCCCTAATTTATTTCCCTTCTTTGGTGATAAACAAAAAAAAAAAAAAAAAAAAAAATTAATTTCAATTTATGGTTTTAAAATAGGCATTTTTTTACCCTCCACTGAATTTCCTACAAAATGATATGCATTATCACGAACGTGTACCTATGCACATAGACACATGTCTATGTTTCACCATTTTTTGGCATAAAATTAATTGGAACCGCTAATATTATTAAAAGCCAATGATGATAACAGTTTTAGGCTAACAGCTGAAACTATGGTTCATAAAAAAAAATTGTCAAAACGGGTCGCATGCAATACGCACGTAATGCAGCTTAACCTTAATTAAAAATGGGTATATCCTTTTGAAGACAAGAAAAAAAAAAAAAAAAAAAGGGCGTAAAGCAATGTAAAAATGGAAAAAAAAAAAAAGGGCGTAAAGCAATGTAAAAATGGAAAAAAAAAAAGGCGTAAAGCAATGAAAAAATGGAAAAATGTAAACATTACGCAAAAGCGAGGTATAAACAAAATCAAAATAAAGATAGGTAAAAAGAAAAACATGTTTGTGGGGGACATAGTCTGCTACAAATTTACACGTGAAACATTTTTTACGGGGGATGACAGCTAAAAAATGTTAACCATGCCCTTCTGTTTAATCTTCTGGTGAGGTATGAAATAAAAATAATCCGCAGACCTTATTGGGAGAAGGCCACTATTCGAACAAACATTCAAAATGTAAAGAAAAACTAAAATATTTAGAAGAGCAAAACAAAATTTCTGTGCCCCAAATTTTTGATTAGAATTTATTTCTACACTTTTAAAAGCATCATTAATATTCAGTAATGACTTTAATATGTTGTATATTGAGTAAATTATAAAAATAATTCCAAATATACCTGAAGCACCACCAGACATAAACATAACGAATATGTTCATTACCAACCCTTTAAATGCATTAAGACAAATACCCCATGCTTTCTTTTCAAGAACCTTTTCACTAATAGTAAATCTATTTAATTTATTACTATCACCTTTATTTAATTTATTTAAATTGTTTATATTTTTTTCTGTTTTCATGTAACTATCTCCATTTCCGTATGCACCCCGCACGTCGTTTTCAAATTTGTACCCAAAAGGTTCTGCAAGGTTTTCTCCCTTATCCTCAAACTTCCTCAAGTTGAAATTCCATCTATTCATCTTTATTCGGGTTTGCTCGCTATATATATATATATATATATATATATATATATATATATATATATATATATATATATATATATATATATAAGAGATCTGTCGCTATCCTGTGCTTACCACTGTGGTGTCTCTTCTCTTCGCAGATATGTGCCTACGTATGCGCACAAACTGTGCAAAAATGCACCGTGCAAATCGTTCAAATGGGAAGAGGTGCACTCTAATTCGATGAACTTCCCTTGTACCTTTCATGAATAGGCACGAGCGCATTCACATGCTTAAGTCACATGCACACACACATTCATCTATGCCCCTATACACTACCGTAACCTTCGCTTTCGAGTGGAACGCACACAAAAGGCACAGTTAACTATACGCTGAAGCAACGAGTTTGGTCAAAAAACTGGGAGTTCTCAAAAGAGCGAGATACCCGTTTACAGATGGCTGTAGAGGGACGTGAATGAGCATATTTCTACATAAAAAGGCCGAACGCTTGGTTAGCTTCTGCACATGCATCATCAAAATATATCATATATAATGTAAAATAAAAACGAAGGGGGCAAAGAAATATATAAAAAGAAAAATACTTAAAGGTTAACCTAACATAAAAAGAAGTTTCTCTTTCTTATGTGGAAATTTCCTACTTCATATTCTTACGCGTAACAATTTTGCATGGTGATGATACAATCCAAGTGTTCACAGGTTTTATTTAATGAATAAAAAAAAATAAATAAATAAATAAACATGCTAATACGTATGATTATTCTGATTTTTTCTTTCTCACATCCCAATGCACGGTATTTTCCCTTTTCAAAACTTGACGGGAAAAACGCAAAGGGAGAAATATTATCAGTAGTTGATGTAGCACAACATGTCATTAATTTAACGATTTGCTAAATGGAAACCGTTCTCATGTTTGTGCTTTTACCACAGCAAAAAGAGAAGTATAATATTAATCTATTTTTTTTTTTTTTTTTTTTTCACTGCTTTATTAGGGCGAGAAACAATTTTCATAAAAATCAAATATGTATTATGTAAAAAAAAAAAAAAAAAAAAAATGTTAGGAGGAATATGCACTTGAGCAGTTATATACATACTCCTTATGTTCACACGTATGTGTTTGCAGATTTTCTTCATCCAAGGGCACTAACATTGTTTAAGTTCTTACGTATGTACATATTTCCTTAAGCATTTTAAATGATAACCTTTTTTTAGAGAATTAGGCTAGAGAATATAATATTATTCAAAAAAAAAAAAAAAAAAAAAAAAAAGAAATGAATCAATAAAGAACAATTTTTAAGGAAAATATTAATCATTCACCGTAGATTTTTTTTTTATTGTTACCATCCTTTTTATAATTGATAGGTGGCACAAAAACATATATGTACATATGTATGTATTGTGACCCTTTAGTCACACTTCCGAAGGAAAAGTGAAAAAGGGCAAATTTCCAAACAATATAAGGAAGAAAAGCATATGCCATATCGTAGAATTATCCGTAGCCTGGTTTAACCACAATGTGAGCAATAAGACGTGTTATACAAAAAAAAAAAAAAAAAATTATCCTTATATATATTTTTTAGTGTGTACTGTTTACTCGCAAGCAGGTGCAGTCGTAAAAGAGGATGCACATGTATATGCTTACTGACGATTTTCAGAAGTGATGCGAGTGCGCAACACGTAATAGAAGATGTATACATGATATACCGCTTCGCTATTTTTTTTTTTTTTTTTTTTGTTATTGCGCGTCTGAATTGTAAGATGGCCATCTAAGCTTCTTACCACTGAGTGATCATTTTACCTTCACGTCTGCTTTACCAATTTTATCAACACACGTTAAAAGAGCTGACCGACGAGTAGAAGTCGAGACATTGCGCAAAAAGCGTCCCATAAAAGTGCACGCATACGCAAGCACACCACACAGCACAGTACACACACGTATATATAAACACATACAGATCGCCCCTTCGTGTAAGCAAATATGAGTGAGGAGAACGAGTTTGAGCAATTCCACTTCAACGGATATGAAAACATGCACAGCAACGAAGTGGGTAACAGGGGTGGTGCCCCCAATGGGGGGTACGAAATCAATGAGGAGTTAAACCTACCGAACAGTCTAAATGATAGCTTTATAGAAAGCAATGCAGATTATAATTATATGAACAAGTCATTTAATGGTATTTATAACGATATAGACAATAGCAAAAGAGAGAATGAACAGATTAGTAGTAACAACATATATAGTAGTAGTAAACAGAATGATAGTATGATTAAATATACAACGTCATTGAGAAAAGAAAGTAAAATGTCTTTTGAAAATTCGTATGAACAATTTTTTGAAAATGAATCAGACATATCTGACACAGAAGAATCAACTACTTGGGAAACCGAAAGGATGAAAAGAATTGAAGAAAGAAAAGAATATGAGAAAAAAAAAAAAATAGAAATTAAAAAAAAAGCTGCAGAAGATTTAAAAAAATGGTATGAAGAAATGGCTATTGTAATTGAAGAAAAAAAAAAACAATCAAAAAAGAAAATAACTGAAGAGAAAAAAAAAGAGGAAAACACAGAAAATAAAACTTGGTTAAAAGTGTCTCAATATCTTGATTTAGAAAAAGGGGAATACTTTAAGGAAAACAGCAGAATGAAGCAGGTTCTGCTGAAGTTGTTAAAAAAGGAGGGATCCTAAACCGGGCACGCATTATGCATGCTTGCGTGCATATAAGTATATGAACATACGTACGTATACGTGCACCGAATCTGCATGCCCTCCTTTTTAGACGTTTCCTTTGTCTAGCAAAGCCGTTACTGCCGAAGAAACATTCATGCTTCAAAACTTTGGACAGCTCATGGTGCGCGTTAACTAGGCGCTAGGTTTTTTGTGTGGTTAACGAATGAGCGGCTCTGCTTATGCATAGTTGCTAATCTATGCCTATGTGTGCATGTGCATTCGCATGTTTCTTTTTAATTTTTAAAAAAACAGTCACAAATAACATTATACACACAAGTTCAATTTTTTATAGCTAAAAATAAAAAAAAATTACCCATTTTTGCTAATTTCCCCCCACTAAACTAGTTCGCCGCTGAGGACTATGCCCCCGCACCCAAGTACGCTGTTACATTTTGAGCGTACGGGGATTCACGTGGGAGGAGAACTTCCTTATTATTTGGAAGAAAAAAAGGAGGGTCGCAAAGTGATAAACCCGCCTCAATGGCTCAAACCGAAACAAGCGAAAAGGTAAAAAATACCTCTCGAAGTGGTAAAATGCACTTCTTCAGAGGCCTAATGGTGCTACTGCTACGCCGCGGGCCTGAACCGCCATTGCTGCTACTTCGAAAAGACAGCTTTGCTCACGGCGGAGCCCTTACTCACACCGACGTCCTTATTTTTGAACCTGTCGGATATCAAGCTCTTTTTTACCGACGACACCTGCTCGCATTTCACATTTTCCGATATATCTTTGTTTGTATGGCCAAGTTGCTCCATGTTCTTGCACTTGTGATGGGTGCTGTAATATTTCTTCGCCGTCTCGTCGTAATTAGTGCTTATACTGTGTTCATTCGCCTTTCGATTAATCGCAGACGGATTTCTTTTTGAAGCATACAGTAAGGGTCTTCCACCTGCTAAAGTATGGCTCGCGTTTTTTGTAAAACTCCATTGACTGATGCTCTTCTTTTCCACTGCTATGTTGCATTTATTGAACACCTTCAAATTGTTACTTACATTTTTAACGGAGCCGCTGTCTGAGGGGCATTTCCCCCTTTTTTCTCCCGACTTCTCCCTGTCCATGAGCTTGCTAACTTTAGATGATTGGTAGGAAGTTGCCGATGATCCTGTGTTCATGAAAAGATTGTTTTCTCTCCTAGGCGATTTTCCATCCGTATCTGGTTTGCATCCGCCTTTGTTTTCGAATCCGGAGTTGTAAGCTGCGATTTCCATCTTGTGCAGATCCCTTTTAAGTCCATTTTTCGATTCATCAACAGTCTTTTCTTCGTGTGTTTTCTTCCCCTCATTTGCATACTCAGCATTTTTTATTACATTTTTTTCTATAAACGATATTACATCTTTGAAATTGTTTTTGTCAAACTCGCATCTTTCTACCTTCACGTCGGTGTCTTTCTTCATCTGAGTGACACTGTCTACCAATTCGCTTTCCACCTTAGCAGGGGAATCTTCTGGTGTGTTCAACGTGCTTAGTTGGTTGCTGCTTTCGTACATATTAACAATATCGATGTTGTTTAATTCTTTAATGTCTTGGCTTATATTATCATACAAATCTTCAATTTTGTCATAAATGCATTTTTCCTTTTGGGGAGGAATACTACTCGGTTTGGCATCCTCAATTCTGTTTTTCTCTTTATTATCGGAGCTTTGCCTGCAATGAGTGGTGACGTCGAAAATGTCTTCGTGAAGAACCTTCTTACCGCAAACACGCTCATGATCCGCGCTGTCACGATCTTGCCAATCCACTTTTTCCATCTCGAATGTCCCCGTGACTGTTCCCACTTCTACACTGTCTCGCTCTTTCGGTAATATGCATCTATTTCCGCTATTTTCCTTACATTCCGCATATCCTCTTCCGTTCATCATCCTGCGAATGTGTTGTTTGCTCGCATCTCTATCACGCGTACTGCGCAATTTATTTTTTGCTGGGATTGATCCACTACCCACCGTTTCTTTTATGACGTTTTTATGCAGTATGGCGTTGCAGCTGTCCATCTTTTTCTTCAAGTCGAGGCTCCTCTTCAAATCGAGATTCCACTTCAGCTCCTGGTTCCTCTTCAGTTCCTGGTTCCACTTCAACTGTTGGTTCGTTTTCTGGCTGTTAGAAGTGATAGAAACGTTCCTGATCCTTCCTCCGACGGCCCACGCATCTGGGTAGTCCCTTCCCCCTCCGCTGCTACTTACGGACCGCTTCCCCCCTAACTCGGTGTAGGTCGTATGGTTAAATTCCAAATTGGAAAATCCCTTTTCTTCCTCCTCTTCCCGCTCTCCCCACTCTTCCCGCTCATCCCGCTCTTCCCGCTCTCCCCACTCTTCCCGCTCATCCCGCTCTTCCCGCTCTTCCCGCTCACCCCGCTCTTCTCGCTCTTCCTCATGTCCATCCTGTCCCTCCTCTCCCTCCTCTTGCCCCGCATGCTTCACACCACCCTCATAATATCTGAAGATGCCATTCATCCCACTGTTCCCCCTGTACGAGGTATGGTTACCTTTTTGTTTACTTCCCTTTTGGGTACATGTCTTTTTGGAGTGGTCATAATATGGGTGCATGTTAAAAGTTCCAACTGCCCCTTTTGAGTTGGTTTTGAAATTATTCAATGACTTTCTAATAAGTTTTATGTTGTCTCTAACAGCTTGAATGTTTTCATAGTGCATTTTTCCACATGACTTATTTATAAAATGATTTCTAGAATTCATTTTAAGTTCGTTAAGAAGTAAAGGATATTGAGAAAGAACATGATCTAACAATTTTTCAGCCGTATCTAAGCTATCATTGAATGATATCATTTTATTGTATTGATATTTGCATAGATGCTTATAATAGTTAGATTCACAAATGGAAAATTCTCTCTGTTCCGTTAATTTAATTATAATATCTTTATTTTCTTCTTCTAAACATTTAATGGAATAATTATACTTTTTAATATATTCTTTTTCTTTTTTCATCATTTCCTTTAGTATAATTTGTACTTCATCAAAAGAATTTTCGAAATCTTTTTTAAGTAAATCAAAATTTATTTGTGTATTTTTATATTTATCTTCTACATTTTTTAATTCTACTAATTTTTTTTTTATCATAATATTTTCATTTTCTTTTTCAATGATCAATTTATTTAAATCATCTATTTCATTTTTAATATCTTTAATGAGTTCATTTTTTTCTTCACTAATTTTTTGTATTTTTTTTTCCAGTTCGTCTACTTTTTTAGTGTACATTTTTTCTTCACCTTCTAAAATTCCTGTTAGGTTAAAATACTTAGCTTTAGTATCACCTAATTCTCGTATTAAATTTTCTTTATCCTCCTTAATATTTTCATTTATATTTTTCATATTAAGCAAATCTATTTTTGTTTTTTCCAATTCATCTTTAACATTGTTCAAATTGTTGTGCATCTCTTCATACATAGTTGTTATTTTATTTGTATCATTTTTGTAAGATTCTTCTTTTTTTCGTAATATATCATTTTCATTTTGAGCCTTTTTTAATTCTTCTGAAAGTAAGAGATTTATGTTTAGACTATTTTCTTGTTCATATTTTTTATTCTCAATAATGTTTAATAGATCATTTTTTTCTGATTGTAAATGTCTCATCATATTTTCATACCTTTTGTTATATCGAAATTTATCTTTAGTAGAAAAATATTTTAAAAGAAAGATTTTTTTACATAATTTTACAACTACATTTTTATATATACATTTCAGTTTGTAGTTATTTCTTCTAAGAAGTTTATTCTCAAATTTAATCTTATCATTTTTTTTTACCAAATATAAATTTCTTATATTCAGATAACAACTTTTATATATATTTTTATTCTTCAATCTTATATTATTTTTTACATTTTTTACCAAAAATTTTAAAAGACTATTATACTTTTTGTCCCTGTTATTATGTACAGTATTCACATTAATTTCACTTTTTTCATATGAGATTGTACTAACTTTATCTTCTATTTTTTCCATCCATTGTTTTATTTCTCTTATTGCTAATGTTAAACTGTCATCATTTTTTACATAAGATGAACATACAGAATTGTTTCCACTAAAATGTTTAAAATTTTGTATTTGCAAATTGCATGCTGATCTGTCTTCTCCTAGATAATCCTTTATTCCAAATTGTTTTCCATCCTCTTCAATAAAATCATTTCTCCTATCTTCTCTCTTTTTCATTATTTCTCTCACACATGTATACATACTGTTAACTGCTCTAAAATTTTTCGTTAAAGAATTTACACCTTCTTCAAAGTTGTTATCATTTTCCTGAGATTTTCCTTTTTCTCTAACCGACATTGCAGATTCTTTTTCACATGCATGATGAATCATTGATGCGCTGTCTTCAGGTAAAATATCATCCTTCACATCAAACTCGTTTTGCAATTTCGTATTTCCCTGCAACAGGTCTCCATACGATTTTGTCTTCTTCTCTTCATACAGATTCTTCTTCACTGATGTATCCAACGTATACTCCAGAAATCCTTCAACGTTATTTTTCCACTTGTTAGCATTCATGACATCATTCTTTTTCTTCTCAAGTGTAAATTCCGATTTCACTTTGCTAACGATCGATTGGTTATCCTTAGTTGTACCACCCACGTAAGCAGTTAACTTGGTATTTTTATGTTTAAGTGTGTTATGAAAACCATTTCTCATCTGTTCATTATTTGCAAGTGCATAATTTTCCCACTTATTTTTTATCCTTTCCAATGAGCTAAATTTATCTTTCTCTATGTTCAAATTTTTAAACGAGTGTACTTGACTTTTAGAACTATTTAGTAGGTATCTACTAGCAAGGTAATTATTTACACTGTCTGTATTACCCTTACATTTTTGTATACACGTTGATAAGTTTGAACGAGGAACACCATAAATTTTCGTATTCTGATTTAGGTAATTATAAGAATCATTTTCTGTATAATTATCATTTTTCAATATAAAGTGTAAGCTAAATTTATTCACATTTTGTCCATTTAATTTCGAGCTATTATGAAATAAACTTATAGCCTCTTTTATATTTATATCGCATAACATACTATTCATTTTTAATGCTAATCTGTACTTTACAGAATCATTTTCTAAATCTAACTTACATAAGGGTAAATAAAAAACGCTTAGTGCCTTGGGCATATTTTGTAATTCCCCTTTGTTATTTTTCATCAAAAGGGAACAAGTTGAACATGCAAAAAGGGTATCGTAAAATATTATAGTCAAAACCCTCGTTTCAAAATCATCTGCATTCGGGTCGATAATGTACTTTTCAATTTCTAGGGGAGATTCACTGTACGTAAAAAAATTAGCTGATTTATCGTATACAAAAATGAAGGGGGTTCCATGGAACTTTTCTCCTTTCCAGCAAGCAGGTGCGTGAATGAGCACTTTGTAGTGTTTTCTGCAGCTAGATCTGCCACTGCCGCTTCGGTCCCCACTGCTGCTCTCTTCCCTATTACCGCTACCAGCACAATAACCCGCACCATTAGTGCCTCCACTAATCGCGTCTGCACTAACCGCGTCTGCACTAATCGCGTCTGCACTAATCGCGTCTGCACTAATCGCGTCTACGCTCTTCGCGCTTTTGTTGAATTCATCCGCTGACACAATTTTACTACCTTCCGCATCTAAACTTTTGTCGCTCAGGTGAAAGACAATTGCATCCTTATCAGTGTTCACCTTTTCCCCCTCAGCGGAAGCATTCACTGTTTCCCAACTCAGCGTTTTCGACTTGCTCCCATCTCCTCCTTCGAGTTTCCCTTTGTAGGCTTCTCCCTGTTTTTCAACCTCTTCCGTTTCGCCTCCCGCATTGTGCAAAACGTCTCCTTCTGTTTTTCTCCCATTCGAGGGATGCGCTTCTCTCGAAGAGTGTGTTTCGTTATTTCCATTTTCCTTATTATCGTCTTTGTCCTGATGTTTGCTTACCTCCTTCGTCTTCGGGTTGTCTGGCCCTTTTGCGAGTTCGCTGGACTTGTGCATATTGCACCGATTTTTATCCTCATCGTTGATGGGGACCTCGTTAGATTCTTCATTGTTTAGTAAACTGTTTGACGAAATGGACTTCTGATCATCAATTCTGCCGATTATTTCGTACGTGTCAATGATGTTATACATTGTGGTCTTTCTATTCCTTCTGCTCTTCTTTGCTTTATATATTTTTTCCCAGTCCCACAAACTGTATACTGCTCTATGTGGATATATGGAAATGCTACAGAGCGATAAAAGTTTCTAAGTAAGGAATTTATAAGCACAAAGAAGAAAAAAAAAAAAAAAAAAAAGGTAGTAGATGAAGATTTGTAAGAACAGCAAAGAGTTGTCAAAATTAGGGATGATGATAACTTATAGGAGATGGGGAAAAAATGAGAATAAAAATAAAAAGGATTACAAAGGGACAAGTATCTCACGTATAGCATCCGCGAGGTGAGTATATATATGTATTTTTCACATACATCCACACGTGCATGCGAATACGTATACGTGTACGTGTACTCAGTTGTACGAATACACATTAGCATTTGTCAAGCTGTTTTAAAAAGTTGAGAAAACAAAAAACAAATTCTGACTTATACATACAACTGATGTATATAAATATAAAAAAAAAAAAAAAGAAAAGAAACTATTTAACAAAAACTAGTTTAACTAGATATATATGCATTTTCTTAAGTCCGTTTTATTTGTACCAGCTCTTTTTATTAAGAAAAAGTGGAAATTTTATGTGGAATTAATTTTACGAAAAGGGAAAAATTTCATTTACATTACAAAAAAATTGTAAAAGAAAAAAAATTTTTGCAAATCATTAAAAAAGTACAAAACTAGGAATTACAAAAATCCGACAGGTTGTTTATTCGCCCATTTTTAGTGCCACAATTTGGAATTATGAACACAGAAAATTTTTGGTGCGAAGAAAAGAAAAGGAAAATTAAGTGAAAAACAGATAGGAAGAAATGCAACAAAAAAAAAAAAAAAAAAAAAAGAAAAAAAGAAAAAAGAAACAGCATAGAAACAAAAAGAAAATAGAAAAATGCACGAAATATTTTTTGTAGAGTAAAATATAATTTTCTTTAACCTTTTTTTTTTTTTTTTTGCTTTTATATTTGTGTATTATTATTTTCCCACAACATAGAAGAATAAATTTGTACAAACAAGTGAAGAATGTTGCAGAAATAATAATACACTTACCGCGTAATTATGCATAAAAGTGTTTGCACGAAAATAATATTTCCACATACAACATGTACCTTTACACATTTTTTTTTTTTTTTTTTTTTTTTTTGTAAGTAAATAGTCGTCTACAAAGTAATGATAGAACTTTTTACTTCATTTTTTTTTATTACAAATTGATGTAGGCAACATTTCTTCTTTCACAGTGTTGCAAACTGTACATATGCGTGCACAGGCACAAACATGAGTATGTATAGACGTACATTTCCTACGAATGCTCATGGGTACAATATGCCCAATTTTTCGAAAATGCACCACTAATACGAATGTTCCATATACTACACGTGCGTATATGCATTTTTTGAAAAATTCCAGTAACGGCAATGTCACAACGTTGTAGAATGTGCTATGAGTAAACCTCTTCCACCTGTTGGGCAATTATATTTGTGCTCTTTCGAACGCAGTTTTTCTGTCGTAATGTATAAATCACTTGTAAAATTTTTTGTTCCAAACTTCCATAATTTTCGCTGAAAAAAAATTTACAAGTGATTCATCTTTCACCGTCCCCCCTTTATGGTCCTTTATTTAAAATTTACTACGTAACACGCAACATTTTTTTTGCCAATATGCACGCAAAAAGGAAGAAAAATAGATTACCGTTGTTTCCATTTTTTTTTTTTTTTTTTTTTTGTTTAAATTTATTGTCTTCTATGTGTGCGTGCAAAAAAAAGAAAATATAAAATGTAACGCGTAAAGTGTAACGTGTAAAATGTAACGTGTAAAATGTAAAATAGAAAACAGAAAATAGAAAATACAATTTTACATCGCACGTTTCTTCATGTGTTTATCTTTCCTCCGTATTATATATATTCTACACGTGGCGCAATAAAACTATTTTTTTATTTTTTGCTGCTTCTTTATTTTCGTTCGCGCAAAAATACCTTTTTGCTGATACATATGGAACATCAAAAATGACCCATGCATCAGGCAACAAACATAAACAGAAATATCATTCCATTGTTAGCAATATTAGGGGAAATTTTGAAAACGTTTCTTTTTGAAGGAAAAAAAGGAAAATATATTTATTTTTTGTTTCTTCCTTTTTATTATTTTTCTTTTTTCCCTTTCACATAACCACATAGCAAAACTGACAAGGAAGCAATCCAAAAGTACAGGTAAAAAAGGGCAGCTCTGTGTACATTTAAACCACCTTTAGGTGTATATTTCCCCCCTCTAAACATACTTATGCGCTAAGTTAATGTGTAAGGTAACGTAAAAGTCATTTTAAGTTATTTAAAAAGGCATCTGAATGTTACAGCTGTAGAGGTACTTTTATAACCATTGAAAAAGAGGCAAACGTAAAAATGCATTACATTTTACAAAGACCTTTGCTTGTAAGCAATCGAAATAGAAAAAAATAAAATAAAAAATAGTATCAACACGTGTAAATCGATTCCTTTAACTTTTCCGAATGGCACGTAAATGCATACACACTTACTTAAATACGTACATAAATATGTATTTATAGCATAATTTCGCGAATCGCCCTTAAACATTTAACGGAAAAATGGAAAATTATTTATTTTTCGCAAATATTTATGAGAAATGTTTATGGGCCACTACTGCCAAGCTAGGATAAAACACTTATAGTACAAAGTGTTGGGCGAAAAAAGAAAGCGTCTACGTCGAAAGTGTGTATACAGAAATGTATACCTGCATATAGGAGTGAATATGTATACACAGTCGCGCATACGTATATAAAGGCATGAACACACATGTAAAGGCGCATATGTGTACTCGCTCACCCCGCATGGGATTATACAACGGATTAATTCAAAGTCGCTTCACTTGAATTAGTATCCCCGATCTATTGGGGGGATTTTCTCAAATAGGCTTCTACTGCGTTTACTTTCTCAACTGTTTTCTGCATTAAATTTCTCCTATGCATTTTCGAACATTATATTTTTCAAATAAAATTCCGTAAATTTATGGCGACCTAACCCATCGCGAGATGGATAGCAGCAGAAAAAGGAGCACATGTACACACACATATGTGTTAATATATATGTATACACGTATATCCACATGTGTACCGCCACGCACATGTTGCATCAACTTAATTAGGCCCTTTTTCAAACGTGAAAACTCAAAAATATCAAAACCATTTTTAATTTCAGTAAACGTTATATCCAGAGAATAAATAAAAAGTGGTACTTTTTAAACAATTTTTTTTTTAATATTAATGATACAACTTCTTACATACACATTATAGGTCTATACGTAAAACTGTTTTAAATACGAACGCTGTGTTGTGGAACAAAAATATGAAATACAAATTGGGTGAAATATTTAATTGCATGCATATATATAAAGTTAATTATCAGGTCCATAAATAGGCAAGTGATGGTTCACATTATATCACATTTAATAGAAAGTTCAAAAAAAAAAAAAAAAAAAAAAAAGATGGAAGAAAAATTTAATTTAATTTTTTGATGAAGTGTTAATAATTTTTTCACAATTTTTCTATTTTTTTACAGCTATTAATACAGCTGTTTATGCCTTTTTTTTTTTTTTTTTTTTTTTTTTTTTAATTCATCGCCGAATCTTCATCTTTTCTTTTCTAGTCTCGTTTCGCATATTCACAGTTTCGATTTCAGGAGAATAGCTCCTATAAACGTAAGTAACTCAAGTGTTTATTTCCTGAATGCATAAATTGGATAGCTGTAAATATATGACTGACTAGCTATGCGTTGTTCATTCCATGGGCTGGTGGTGCGTAGTAATTTTGGTACTGGTATTGCGGAAAAAAAGGGATAGGTACAGAATGAGCATTAGCAAATTTTTGTGAATTCATAAAAATATATTCGGGTGGATAAGGCGGCATATTTATGTTAGGATTTGGGGAATTTGAATTGTTCATCATATTCATAGAATTGTTATTATTTATTCCATAATTCATATTTGCTGATATGTATGATGGTACTGGAAAATTAACATGCGCATTTTGTATATTTGGATTTCTTAATTGGTACATATGCATATTTTTATTTGATGGAAAATTTGCATCCATATTTGTCATGGGCATATTAAAAAAAGGACCATTGCTCATATTTACTGGAGTACAGTTATTTGGATAATAACTACGAATATACGGATTTAAGTAAGGTGGATTGTCTAAAAAATGACCATTAACTGTTCGGGACATAACTGGTATAAAAGGAATGTTAACTAAAATGTTTGATATATTCTGTTGTACTGGTACATTATTTGAACAGCTATTTGGTTCTTGACATTTATTTACAGGTGGACATGGTGGCAATTCTCCCAATATATTTTTGTAACTAAACTGCTGCGTAGTCTTAAACTCGAGAGGGCTGTTCATAATGTCCTCTTCTTTTGAGCGCTTCAATACATTCTTCATCAAAGCATCGAAGCTTCGGTTCGGCTTAGTAGCCTTCTACACGAGAATTGGAGAGAAATGGGATACACTTGTTTTTATGTATCACAATGAACATCACACGTACGTAAGATAACGCACGGGAAAAAAAAAAAAAAAAAAAAATGAATAACAATGGTGATACTATCAATCTCTGTCGTGATGACGAACGTTAGGCAGGAACTTACAACTGGAAAGGGGCACAGCTCCGTGTGTGGCTTTAACTGAGCACGGTCCTTAATGGGTGGATACATGGAATTGTGGAACTTATTTAGCATCATGTCTATATTCATATTTTGCTACAAACGCGAAAAATGAATTTTACCAAAATGGTACAACAATGATATACCCATTATTGTTTAAATGTGGATGGGTATGTTAACGAACGTAAAAACATGTACAAATGGAGGAAAAAAAAAAAAAAAAAAAAAAAAAAAAACGTCCAAGATATTTGACGGAAACATAATAATCAAGATAAAATTATCATTAAACGTGTAAGTTATAGACATAAATGCTGATGCACGTGCATGTCCTTATGCACATCTTACATATAATGGCGGTATTCCTGCATTTTTGTGAAAACGCGGATCTCCACAAGGGTACATTGGATTTTGCGGAGTAGGCATTAGCGGTACATTTTGGTAATAATCTGTCAGAAAAAAGAAAAAATATATAACGTGTACAATGTGCACTGCAGTGGGAAATCCATCAATACCTTCCACTTCTACTCATGTAAACACATGAATGCACGTTTGCGTGCATACATATATGCATGCAGGTTAAAATACGCGCGTTTCACTAACTCATGTTGGGCCAAGCGACATTATTTTTCATGGTAGTTATATTAAAATTTAACATGTAAGCATCGCACGGGCGCATGTTGGCATTGTTGACCATGCAGTTTGCATTAAAACTGGAGCCAAAACTGGAGATGTTATTTCCATTACTGTTCTTATTATCGTTACTGCTGTTGTTGCTGCCGCTGTTGCTGCCGCTGTTGCTGCCGTTGTTGCTGCCGTTGTTACTACTATTGCCGTTGTTACTACTGTTGTTTCTACTATTGCTGTTATTGTTATTATTCAACACGCTTCCATCTCCCTGAGAATTCTTCGTAGCTGCGAGAGAAATTGGGGATGTGGTTTTTTACATGTATTGTGCAAGTGCCGGTGACACGTGGCATGTGTTGCTTATTCTTAGCATCCACTACGTAGCACATCACACTGGTGGTTAGCTGGAAAAAGAAACTACCTTTGCCTGCTTCCTGTAAGGTGTTGCATTTTCTCCTCTCTGCAAAGAAAGAAATAAAACGGGAGAAGAAATAAACGCTAAAATAGGAATAATAATTTGAGAACAAAGATATGTTCAAAAAAAAAAAAAAAAAAATGGAATGATGCGCCATTATAGTAAAAACGGGTGGCTACATATGGCAGAGATTGCGCTCTTGCAACTATATAACCTGGCATGTCAGACGTATGCTTCTGGTTATCCGCGCACGGTTGGTTCAACATTCCTGGGTGATCTTTATTTAATCTTGTGCTCGATTGCTTGGTGTTTAAATTTATTTTACTGCAAATTGGGAAAAGGAAAAATGCACAAAATTCCCCTTATGAATGGAAAGAATATAATTGAGTGGGAATTTTCCACACAACTATAATCGCCAAGTCGTAATAAAACATGTACAGGAAAGCAACTGTTCGGATACACATTGCTCCGTTACCTGGCTAGTTTCTCATTAAACTCCTTAGCGGCCGTAATAAATTCCTGCTTATCTGCCAACTTGTCTTTTTTACTTAATATTTTATTTTTGGTTTTATTTTTGAACATAATCCATTCGGTTCTCGTTTTCTCGTCCAGTTTTGGCAAGGCAGGTTCCAAATTTAATGCATTAATGTCCTGCAAATGAATGAGATGTCATGCATACGGATATTAACATACGAAGGCACATAGTTGCAATAGACTTGTAGACACATAAATATGAAAGCATTGCAAGCATTCCCATGGGCACATAGATGAATTATCAACAACGTAAAGGGTCATAGCATGAACCGCAGGCATGGTGCAAATTATATTTTTCATAAATATTACAATGTATTCCATGTTCTTGCTTGTTGATTTTATGGGTGTCACGGCTTTGCTTTTCTTATTGCTAGAATCATTTTCATCATTCGATGAAACTATCGTGAAATTAATTTTTTTTTGTTTATTTGCTTTACATGGAAAGAAAGGAAAAAAGGAGAGAATAAAATGTTATGTGCGCGTACGCGAGTACGTAAGTACGTACGCGAAATTGTGCTTGAATTGATTACGCGATTCTACTCTCATTAGACTCTGTAGCACAAACTGGTGTACACCATGTGTATCCCTGTACAGACATGCAGAGACATGGCACTCGGACAAGTATGAATTTGCAAAATGTAGGAAGAATGCATTAATTCGTGGACTTATTTACTTGGATATTTTTTTTCATTTTCCTTCTTGACAAGTTGAAGTTTTTCCTTTAAATCCTTAATAATGAATTGACGAAATCTTCCTTGATGTTGTTTATTTTTATTATCATCTCTTTTGAATTTCTGATTTTTTGAAAATTTATCTTTATTTTGTCTAACTGCTCCAAATAAGTCTTCTTCATCTATATTTTTATTATTCCTTTCTGCATCTTCAGGATCTAGATGCATTCCTCTTTTTTCTAATTCTTTTGCAATTTTATCTGCATGCATTTTTACATGATGTGGAATTTTATTTATGTCTAGATTGGTAGTATAAATTTCTTCTTTATATGTTGTTGTAACTCCATATAATTTTCTGTTATGTTCAAATTGATCCCATGGTTCATTTAATTTATCATCTAACCTCAATTTGTTTTCATTAAAATTGGTATCATTGTAAGAATCACATACCCATCTTTTTAATTCTCTATTTGCTGTATTAGAATTAAACTTTTTTCTTTTTTCTGATATATCTGCATCAATTTTGAATTTTCCTTTCACATATTTTACTTCATCTGGATCTTTTAAATCAAGATTAATATTTTTTCCTACAATGGCTGTATATAAATGTTCAGGAATAATCATTGCTTTATTTATTGGACCACTTACCTTTTCCCTTTTGGGTAAAACTCTAGCATAATTTAAAGATATATCCATTTCTTTTCTATTATTTCCTTTTGAATTAGAATTATAAGCGTGAAACAAACCTCTTATTTCGTTTCCATCTTTCATATGCACATTCACTTCATTTCCAATCAAGCACGTCATCACATATGCTATTCTCTCCTCATTTATGCTCTTATGCATTTCTCGCATGTTTCCTCTCTCACTTTTGTTCATTTTTTAACATAAGTTTGTGGAGTGCTCATGCGAATTCATGATTTATTTTTCCTTCACGCACCTGTGTTTATGCTTGAGATGTGCTGTTACCTTCGTGGCGTGCAGCTACTTTTGCTACCTTTGCAGCCTTTGCAACCTTTGCTAATTTTACCACCTTTGCAGCCTTTGCAACCTTTGCTAATTTTACTACCTTTCGCAGTTTTCTGCAATTTTAGTTATTTCTGGCACTTTTTCTTTTTTTGCCAATTCTGTTTTCATATGCGTTGTTGCATGCGGAACTGAGCACAAGCGTGTGCAGAATAACGCGAAAACGTGTGCAGCGGTAAAGCGCTAAAGTGTTCTGAAGAAAAAACAAACTCGCACGGAAGAAAATGCTCACATGCGCAAACATGCAAACGGACACTACGGGCACTTATTCAACTTGGAAGCGTTGCGCGGGGATGCTACGAGAGCTGTATTTTTTTCTTTTTTCTATATTTGCACTTTTGCTCTTTTTCTCTTTCTTTTTTTCTTCCCTTTTTAGCTAGCTCCTTGTCGTTACGAGTACACGTCTCGACCAGTGCCTCCTTTTTGCTCACAAACGAAATCGTTCATCACCTCTCACGTGTACATACGCGTATATATACATATGTATAGGTATATATGTCAAATGGGTACATGTACAAACGCCAAATAAATTTCCTTATGTACTTGCGAAAATTACAAAATATGCAAATAAGAAAAAAACAAAAGTACGTAAGGGTTATAAAATAGCATCATGCGGTACATTTACCAAACAAAAAAAAAAAAAAAAATATATATATATATATATATATTAATAAGGGTGAAAAATATGAAGGGACGAAATGAAAGGGGTGAACGGATGAAAAGGTGAAAGAAATCAATAGGTGAAATGAAATCATAAGAAATGAAAGGAAATGAAAAGAAATAAAATGCGGCAAAAAAAGTTATATATATTAAGTCAAAGAGGTGAATATTCTTGAAGTAATTTAAAAAAAAAAAAAAAAAATGTGTGAATAAGCACATATACGTATATACGTACATACGCATAATGCATATGCAGGGGTAAAAATATGCACAAATAAATGTACGGATTATGCCGTTTATTTTAAGCCTATATATATATATATATATATATATATACATGCTTACGGTTTGTTTTTTACCAAAAAAAAAAAAAAACGTATGCATTATATACAAGCAGGTGAGCACTTACGAATTTATCCAGCTGTTTGCTCTTTATTCATACGCTTTTGTATATTTATGTATATGGTATATATACTTTGTATATTGCTAATATTGTGTATACATAACCATAAATATATATGCGCCTATTTGCCATTTACATATATTCTTAAAGACTTCCAGCTCGTTTGCATTGAGAAGAAAATTAATTTAATGGCACATTTGTATGTAGTCGTATAGGGCGTGGGAAATTTATGCTTATGCACTGATTGTATAATTCACAAGTTTCCAAATAATACTCACCTATTTCGAAAAATAACGTGCTTTATTATGCATTAATTATAAAAGTGTTCTTTTTTTTTCTTTTTTTTTTATTTTGATCATACAGAATTATAGATGAACAGGCAAACACGATTTGTATTTTGTGGTATTTTTTAAAATGTTCCTACGAAAATTGTGAAGCGACTGCTAAGATTAAAATGTGATGATGAATACATACGTATACGTGCACTTATTTATGTGCGTAATATTTTCACGTATATATGTAGTGTATAAGCACGTATATATGTAGTGTATAAGCACGTATATATGTAGTATATATGCACGCATATATGTAGTATATATGCACGTATGTATGTAGTATATATGCACGTATATATTAAAGCATTTCTTTAACGGAAAGGTTAAAAAACCGACCCTATGGAAAATGTGACATATGCAAACGAGGAAAATGATGCATACATGTATGTATATATTTAAGACCCGCACGTTACGCACACTATTAATTGCTAAACTCATTTGCAAAATAGTGAGTGAACTTTGCAAGGGAAGAAGGGATAAAAAATAGGCAGTTTTTATGCCAAATAATTATCTTCTTTTCGCACGTTCGCATAAAATATAAGCATGTAACATTTTACAAAATTTTAAATGATCTTTTGTTTTTTCCTTTACTTTTTTACATTTGCAACACGAGAAAAATCTTTATATGCATGTGTAAATGTACATGTAAAAGGAAAGAAGGCACTGTAAGACAAAAAATAGCGGTGCACTTGAGCAAAAATATAAGAGCACATCAGAAATAAATGCCCCGTGGAGTTAAATACGAAGCTGTTATGCATCAGAACGAAGATAAAATTAAAAAAGTAAACGTGCGCAGAGGCACGACCAATTGGCAGGAATTTGCATGGGGTAATTACTTTACCTTTTCGCTATTTACGCCGTATTATGTAAACATTTATATGTGTGAAAGTCTATTTTGCAGTGGCAAAAAAATTAAACTTATTTTTATATATTTTGCCAGTCATTCTCAAAAAGGGAAAAAAATAGACAATCTTCATCTTTTTGCAATAGCGAAAGTTTCCTACACGTTTGCCCTCCCAGAGTATTTTCCCATTTATTGCCTCCTTTTTTACTTTTGTATTTTAAAAAAAAAAAAAACATAAAAACTTAGTCTATGCTGCGGAACAAAACTGTCCATAAGTATAAATTAAAATAACCATATTCCCCTTTTCTCATTCTGATGTAACTTCGTCGAAATATGTCTATTAAAAAAAGGAGCTAACAACAACATATCCCTTTTTTTTTTTTTTTTCGGTTCTATCCATTAAAAAATGAAATTTTTATTTTCTAAAAATAATTTTGCATGAACAGCTCAGAATTTTGTGCATATTAAAAATATAAAATTGTCCTAGGGAAAAAAAAATTTTATTTAAAAATTGTATTCCTTAGTGCGCGTTTTGCGCCACAAAAAATAGGAGCACATCACTATCCAGTTATTTCAACTCTTTTTCTACCATATTTTGTTTATGAAAAATTGTTTTTGTGCACTTTCCGCTAAGAAACAACAATGAAATGGTCACTTCTATTTGGTGAAAACAGTTGTTCCACAAATGCATTAATTTATTAGCGCATTTTACAAGTTATAAGCACAAGGATGAAAATGTATATATGTATATATATATATATATATATATTTTTTTTTTTTTTTTTTAATAATATATTAAGGATTAAGGCTTTATTTTATAAAATGTTCTTGCTTTGTAGAGAACACCTTTCAATTTTTGGCTTGTGCCCTTTTCACTTCGTTTTGATTATTAACGAATCGCATTTACCATTTTTATGTATATAAAGGGTCTAGCAAAAAAGGGGGAAAAAAAAAATTAAAAGGATTTTTTCCCCTTTTTGAAGCTTCGAAACGTTTTAACCATGTAGATGTATTGATAAAGAACCTTAAAATTTAAATAATATGAATATTGGGAATATAGAAATTCTCGGCACATGAAAGGGTGAAAAGGGAATATGGATATCAGTTGCTTCATCCCCACGGGTGAATTAAAATGGTTCCTATGATTACATATAAGGAGTAACCGTATGTATGCGCGTACGGTTATATATATGTATATATGCATATATGCGTATATGTATATAATATCATGTTACACCGATTTGTGCGGAAAAAATGGTGAACAGAAATATTCCCCTATTGGGATTATTTGGAAAAAGGCATGAGTGGGGAATTCTTCTAAGGGTCCGCAATTTTTCCATTATGGAAAGATATATAAGAGCAAAACCACATTCAAACGAATTAAAGATAAATGAGGTGAATGTAGATGAAGAGAGGAAAGATGAAAATAGAAAAAGAGAAAGTAAATACTATCCGCCTAATATAACCAGGGGAATAATACCAAAAAGTGCCTATATGAATACATGGAAAATGCCAGAACAACCAGAAAATCCAAAATTTCTCAAAATTGCATTAATCGGTGCACCAAATGCCGGTAAAAGTTCCTTATTAAACTCAATTTTGAATAAAACCATTTCAGCTGTTTCACCAAAAATTAACACAACAAAGCAGGATATAAAAGGAATATACACCAAAGACAATGTGCAGTTGATATTTATTGATTCTCCAGGTATTATTCCGTCTCATAAGAAAAAAAAATTTTGTAAAGAATTAGTAACCTATGCGTGGAAAGGATATGAAGAAGCAGACTTGATTTTGTTCATAGCAGACACTGTAAAACGACCAACACATGATATTATGAACATAATTAGAATTTTAGCACCAAAAAAGGTGGAAGCATATGATAGTGAAAGCGAAGAGGATGTACCAGAAGGAAATAATCCACACAACACAATTTGCACAAGTGACGATAGACAAAATTTACTTCACAATGATGAATGTAACATGGACGAAAAAGAAATTGAAAAAGAGCAAAATTGCAATGATACCACTATTTCGAGCTGTGTACATGCAGAAAATGATCTACACGAAAGGGATGATCAGAAACGGAGAGAAGGTAAATTCATTGACTATTTTTCCGCAACAATGGAAAATGACTCAATATATAGTGACAAAAGTATTAAGGAGAATTTATTTCATAACAGAAAAAGAATTATAGAATCATATCGTTATGAAAAACGGAAAGACGGAATTAATTATAGTACAAAGCAAATCGTCCCACCTGTAATATTGGTATTGAACAAGGTGGATTTGTGCACACACAATAAATGGGCCAATGCAAGAGCTAAGGAATTTATGAATAATGGAAATTTTGATAATATATTTTTCATATCTGCAAAGTATAATAAAGGTATCGAAGAACTGTTAGATTATATAACAAAATATAAGGCGAAAGATCAAGTTTGGGTATATCCCAAAGATGAAAGTACCACCTTAACAAAAGTACAAATTGTGGAACAGCTAATTAATACTTACTTATATTGTTGGTTTAACAAAGACGTTCCATACAGAATACAACACCATATGTTGTCATGGTGTGTGAATTTAAATAATTCCCTAATTATTGAATATCAAATTGTTGTCAAAAGCGAGAAGGTAGCTAAAATGATTTGTGGTGTCCATAACAAACTCATAATCAATATGAGGAAAAACGTATCCTACAAGTTAACCAAACTGTGGGGTCAAGATGTTTATGTGCACATTCACGTGAAATCCATCAACGCGTAAGGCGCAACGTGCTCTCGCGTTTTCCTGGGTATGTCCCAACTGTATGCAACAAGTGCGTGCAGCAGAATGCCCATAAGCACATGCACCGTTCATGCTATTTTTGTCTTCCAGGGGCACACTCGAAAGGGGATGGAATTGATTCTTTCTTACCCTTATCGCATATATAACGGTTTCTTGTTTTTTGCATAATTTTGCTTCTTTTTTTTTTTTTTTTGGGGTACACTTTTAATGTGTAACCATGCGTTTTCAAAAGGTACCACTTATCCTTTGCTAAAAATGCGCGCTCCGCATTTCCTGCTGTGCAAATCTAAAAAAGAAAAAAATGGCTAGCTACATGAACAAAAAAAAAAAAAAAAAAAATTAAAAAACGGTAATAAGGGCACGAAAAAATGGCAGCAAAATGGCAGACGAAATGGCAGCAAAAATGGCAGCAAAATGGCAGACGAAATGGCTGCAAAAATGTTCTGCATTTTTAAAAGTTGGGAAAGGCCTTATTGCACGTCCGGCCAGGTGAATTTAGCCTGTATAAAATTCTCTTCCGGTAAGTTATAAACAAAGTTATACATTCGTATGCAATAAATGGTAAGACTTGTTAGCTCTTTCGATTTTTTAAATTGCTCCTTTTCGTTATAGACATGATTGAAAAGGAGATTGTAAATTTTTCCTGCATAAAATTCTTTTCCTATACATTCATCCAACCCAATACAGAAACCCAGGGAATATTCCTGCATGTTGATTAGGTAAGTGTTAAAGTTAAATTCGGAAATTTTGTATTTTATAAGTAATGCTCTGTAAAAGTCCCATATTTTTTCCCATAATAAAATTTTTAAATGATTATTATTTAACTGGTTTAACTTAGCACAATATATCCAAACATGCATGCACAAAAAGTACATTATTTCACGTACTTCATTTTTGTTTAAATGAAACTTTACGAATAAATTTTCATTGTTTATTCTTTCATAAATTGGAGAGATAAATATGTGTATGTTTACGCAATGTTTCAAAATAAAATTATTATAGATATAATTTATTATTGGAACTTGCTTAATTTTTTGTACGATGTTGCTTAGGAAATTCATATAGTAGTAAACAACTATACTGTTGTTACTTTTCAAAGTGTTTAAGTTCGAATTTAGTTTTTTGTAATATGCAGAAACGTTATTATTTTGTATATATTTTTTAATGCTTTCATGTATTACGTGGTTATCTACATGTATATCCCTCTTCGAAATTATGTTTAAATGATTTTTTTTCAATTCCTGTTCTTCTTCTGGGCTCAGAATGTATTCACAATATGACTCGTTCGTCGTCCTCCACCTTAAATTTTTATCTTTCAGCGTGTTGTTAAATAGGCACTTAAATCTTTTTGTGCATTTGAACTGTCTATATTTATTGTGGATAAAAAATAAATATTTATTCATTTTTTTATTTTACCAATGTTTTGAGTTATGCCAAAAACTAGTTTTCATTTTTTGTTTACCACATACTAATTTTGTGTAAATTCAAAATGACATTCACCAATTCGGGAAAATACAATTGACATGAACGGGGGTGGTGGTGGTGACACGTACGGAGAGTGCGACATGTACGTCCAAGCATTATGCGCAATGAATGTATCTTTTCGCATATTTCTTTGCACTTATTTAAGCCCCTTACTTTTTTTTTTTTGTTTTTTTTTTTTTGTTTCTTAAAGTCCTAAGAAGTTTTTACGTCAGAATTGAAACATTCGGGAGGGCATACTTTCCAATTTTTTTTTATTACACTTTCGTGGGCATTCTCTATTCAAACGTTGTAAATGCATAGAAAATGCTCGGGGAAACGAATTCATATGTTGTGTACATTTACCGATTTTTTTTTTTTTTTTTTTCTCTAAAAATGCAATATCATATTTTCTCAACGCCCGATTATGCAACTGGCCTCGATTATTTCTGCATGCTGGAGAGAAAACAAGAAAACCCCACCTTGAATGTTTATTATACGTGTGCATAAAAAAGCAAATCGGGGATCTCACTTACCATGCATACATATATATATATATGTATATGTGCATAGTGGCGTATAATGGAACCCCTTTTGCGCATCACGTGCATAACGAAGATCAGCTGAGCTCAGCATTCGTAAGAATGTAATTATGGCCTTTATATTCTCGCTTTCAGTAGCCCTCTTCTAATAAAAGCAGGCACATAATTCATATAATAATGACATATGCAAAATGGAAATGCGTACATTCAATTCACAGCCAACAGCCTCTACAATTTGCAGCTATTAAGAAAAATGCATATATATACGTATATATACATATATATATATATATATATATATATATATATATATATATATGCATACCCAGGAACCATTAAGGAGTATCCTTTATTTAGCGCAAATAGCATTTACATTGCATTAAAAATAATTTTAAATAACTTGTGGAGGTACTTTTCCTTTAAACTCATTTTTTTTTTTTTAAAACCTTTAGGAAAATTATATTATATTTTTTAAACCATTTTAAAGAACGCAAAAATTTGAGGTTCATTCCGAAAAAGGAGCATTTTATGCGAACTCGTAGAAGACAAACTTTCTCTTTTCACTTTTCAAAAAAAATAAAACATAATGAAACGAAATGAAAAAAAAAAAAAAATAAATAAAATAAAATGATATAAAAATGGCATAAAATTGAATAAATTTATTTACCTTTTTTTTTTTTTTTATAAAAATAGCTAAATGGAATTTGAAGCAATGTACTAATTATAATTGGCAAAGGGAAGGATAACATTTTAAGTACTTTTTAAATGTGTTATTTTATTCATTTGAACTGAAAGAGTAAATAGCACCTTATGTAGTATATTTATATATGATTCTTATTTTAAGAAGAAAGTGCTCCTATTGGAGAAAGGGCAAGGTAAAAAAAAAAAAAAATATGCATATATATTAATCCTATTAAGTACATAGGTTCCTTTCTTTTTCCCTTCAACCAGAAAAACGTTTTTTTCTTTTTTCTTTATTCTTTTTACCCTTTTCTTTTTACTTTTTATTATTGCATGTTATGATTACCATTCTATAATTCAGTGAAATTATTTTCTTATTTTTTTGCCATTTTCTTATTTTTTTGCCATTTTTTTTTTTTTTTTTGCCCTTCATGTTTGCTTGACAATTTTTCCCTCACCATTCAATAGCCTTCTCTTGTAAGTAAAAAAAAAAAATGAAGCATTAATTAAATCTGAGTAGTTGAAAAGTGCTAAATGAATAACACGCCATTTACAGTTTGAGCAAAAGTTACAACAGCACGTCCTTCCATACTCATATATCGACTAAATATATGCAATTCGTTGATAGGAAGAAAAAGTGCATATATTTTTTGTACATTTATTATGCAGTGTTAAACAGTAAATACATGTTGCCCATTAATGTAAAAAATTTTTACCACGTTTTTTTTGCATATTTTTAAAATAATTAAATATAGATAGATATATCATTTGTCAGTGTTCCTATTTTACATATACATGAATACAAATTTTAAGAAACAAAAAGAATAAAATAGTTAAAAAAGTGCGGCCAAAAGAATAAAAAAAAAAAAAAAAAAAAAGTGGGGTGGGGGAACGAACAGCGTGTACAGCCACATTTCTTAGTAGTAGTTCCCTTCTCCCCCACATGACCCAAAATAAAAAAACTAAAACAACTAAAAATTATAAGAAGTGGATGAAATTTCCTTTTAAGTGCATGTTTATTTTAATATTGAATAATTGGAACAGTTTTATTAAAAAAAAGGAAAAATTTTTATTGGCATGTTAAAAAGTAAAATTATATACTTATGTTATTACAATTTGTGTGTATATAAAAGATAATCATCCCCTCACAACACCACTGTCACATTTGATTTCATAAGAAACAACTTTTTAACCCTCTGGCGTGTTGACTTTTATCCTCTTTACATGTTTTTTTTTTTTTTTTTTTTTTTCACAACGTGCTCTTCGTTTAAGTATCATATACGACGTTCGCAGAGAAAAAAGGCAGGTGCAACGACGCCATTTTTTATGTAACCCCATATCCGCGTCGCTGCGTACATGTTTACGTAGACGTTTGATATACACAAGCGAACGCACGTTGTAACGTGGCTGCTGCGATAATACCCATTCGCCGAATGCGCGTGAACCAAAATTTGAAGCTTATACCGGTTTGCACATTTGCTCCCCAAATTTTCACTTTTGCTTCCAAAATTCCACGTTTGGACATTTGCCCACAAGATGGAGGTGACTTCACTAAAGAGCTACAAGGAACTGGTGGAACTGAGCAAGGAAGAGAAAAAGAAAAACTTGAAGGATTACTTGAAGGAAAAGGAAAGGTCGGAGTTATTAATAAAAAAGTTTAAAAATTTTTATGTTGATTTTTCACGTCAGAGATATAATCAGAAAACATTGAGTAAACTAATTGAATATGCAGAAGAAGTAAAATTGAAGGAGAAAATAGAAGGAACGTTTAGAGGAGATAAGATAAATATTACAGAGAATAGGAGTGTTTTACACACTGCGTTAAGGATACCTATTGAAAAAATAAACACACATAAGATTATTGTAGACAATAAAAATGTATTAGAAGATGTGCATAATGTGTTAAAAAAAATCGAAGCATATTCTGATAAGGTAAGAAATGGAATTATAAAAACATGCAAAAATACAAAATTTAAAAATGTGATATGTATAGGTATAGGGGGATCTTATTTGGGTACCGAATTTGTATACGAGGCTCTACGTTTTTATTACTACAATAGAGTGGTTCACACGAGAGAAAAAACCAATAATTCTTCTAACACTTCAAACGATGGCGATACAAATGATGAAAACTCTGTAAATGAATTTTCAAAAGCGCATGATAATGATGAAAATTTTCAAGTTCGCTTTTTAGCAAATGTAGATCCTAATGACATAAACCGAGCTATATATAACTTGGATCAAACAGATACTCTAGTTATTATTATTTCGAAAACATTTACAACTGCTGAAACAATGTTAAATGCAAGAAGTATAAAAAATTGGTTGAGTTTAAAAATTAAAAATGAAAAAGATTTAAGTAAACATATGGTTGCAATAAGTACAAATTTAAAATTAACGGATGAATTTGGAATATCAAGAGAAAATGTTTTTGAATTTTGGGATTGGGTAGGAGGTAGGTTTTCTGTAACAAGTGCAGTTGGTATGTTGCCATTATCGATCATATTTGGATATAAAAATATGAGATTATTTTTAAATGGATGTTATGACATGGATAATCATTTTTTAAACAGTAAATATGATGAAAATATACCTATACTTTTAGCGTTAACTAGTTTCTATAATAATCATTTTTTTGACAATAAAAATATTGCAATATTACCATATTTTCAAAACTTACTAACATTCACAAAACATATACAACAGTTAGCTATGGAAAGTAATGGTAAATCTGTTGACAGAAATAATAATTTCATAAATTACAATACGTGTCAAATATACTTTGGTGAACCAGGTACAAATGGACAGCATAGTTTTTACCAGTTAATTCATCAGGGACAAATTGTACCTGTAGAATTAATTGGTTTCAAAAAATCCCATTTTCCTATTAATTTTCAAAATGAAATAGTAAGCAATCATGATGAATTGATGACAAATTTTTTTGCACAAGCAGATGCTTTAGCTATAGGAAAAACTTTCGAACAAGTAAAAGAAGAGAATGAAAATCATAAAAAAAAAGTTCCTATTGAATGTCTAAATCATAAAGTTTTTCAAGGTAATAGACCATCTACTTTACTTCTATTTGACGAACTGAACTTTTACACATGTGGATTACTTCTAGCACTTTATGAGAGTAGAATTATTGCAGAAGGGTTTCTACTAAATATTAACAGCTTTGATCAATGGGGTGTTGAATTAGGAAAAGTTTTAGCTAAAGAAATTCGAAATTACTTCCACGATGCCAGATCTCAAAGCAAGGAAAACACGCAATCATCACACACCTTCAACGAGTCTACAAAAATTATGTTGAATTACTACCTAAGTTAACTCTGTGATAATAGTCCTTACCTGTGCAGTAGCTAGGTGTTTACCCCCAACCCTCCCCATGTGTAAATCTCATCTCCTGATAACCATAACTTTAGAGGGGGGGAAAAAAAAAAAAAAAAAAAAAAAAAAAAGAACGCTTCCATTTGGCAATGCATTTACCCTTCAACTTCATCACTCATCATGAGGAAGTAAAAAACGCACAAATGTGCAGAAGAGAGAGCCATCCCCCTTTTACCAGCACTACTGTGTCTCCGCATACGGGCCGTAGCTATCCTATCTCCTTCACTCCCCAATCCCATCCCTCAAAGATATATCCTTTTAGGAATCAAACATGAGGCAATAAAACCAATCGCGAGTATAGGATAGAGAAGCAAAATGGAGGAAGTAAGGTAAGAAGTGAAGGAAAAGGAAAGGGAGAAGTTGGCCACACGGGAAGAAGGCATTTTCTGTGTCCCCAATTATACCTGAGTGCACCAAACACCCGTTTTTGATTTATCCCATACCACGATAATGATATTATACATTCGTCGGCCTATGTGTATGCATGTTTATATATATACATACAATATGCTCGCATGCGTCAATGCGTTTGCGAGCAGATCCTTTTTCCCATAGGAAGAAACGTTAATTAAAAACTTCAAAATTGAAAAAAAAAAAGAAAAAAATAAATAAAATAGGACAAAATAAAATAAAATAGGATAAAATAAAATAAAATAAAATAGGATAAAATAAAATAAAATAGGATAAAATAAAATTAAAAGCTATTTCGAAATAGGTAAATTCCACAAAATGTTCGAAAGTTTCACTTCTCGGCAAGCTTGCCCATCCGAGGAAGGCGAGGCACATGCCCACATACGAATGAGGGCAGCATTTTGGGTAAGTGAATAAAATACATCTACCTTGTGCCCCCTTATTCGTATGCGACTTTATCCTAAAGCGTGATAGAAAATATTCCTCCTCTAGGCTAAAAAGTGAGAAACGCAAAAAAAAAAAAAAAAAAAAAAAAAAAAAAAAAAAAAAAAAAAAAAAAAAAAAAAAAGCCAATTGTGAATAAAAAAAAAAAAAAAAATAGTTCAAAAGCTACGGATACAAATTTAACTCTCGATAGGAAAGCGCGTAGTTTTTTGACACACAGGCAAATTCTTCAAATTAGTTAAAAAAATAGAAATTACCTCTTCATTTTTCGAAATTAAAGCGCTATAGTAATTAGAAGAAGTGAGCAAAAGGGAAGAAAAAGGAAACCTTAGTGCAAAAATATGGCATTTTATAAAAATGAAGAAGCAAAGCGGTAAAGTGAAAGGGCCAAAAAAAATAAAAACTGATGGAGAACTCGTCGCCCTCGATGTACCGTCGACTTGCCGTGTTTACATTTGTTTATAAGCATACTTTTCCTTCCAATCAAACTGTTCTTCTTCACCTCCGCAGCAAATCTGGCCTACAAAATTGTCTTGGCACAGTCAGTAACCGCGAAGAGGCTGCAATCGCATCACATAGCCGTTCCTAGGTGCCCTGGTGCACCCTGCTCACCGCAACCTCGCCACAGCGTTGTAACTTTCTGGCATTCCCTTGCCGGTTATACTCCCCCGTGTAACTGAGGTGTGATCCGCTTTGCAACCACTCCTTTCTCCAAGCATGAGGCGAGCGCGCATTCTGTGTGAGAGACTGGTGTTTGTGTCCATTTTGGTGGGGACAGCCTATTTCTTCGCAGACTTTATGACTATGTACGATACCAGAACGCGGTACATAAGTTTTTGTCTTCTCATGCTGATATACACCATATCGTATATACTAGCAATCCTACCAGAGATAATAAACTCGGTGAAATACACGTTATTTTACAAAACGAGAAAGCGGAAAATTTATACCTACTCCTTGAAGAGAGGTTTGCTATCGAAGAGAAAAGTAAACAAAAAGGACATAAAAATTGACAATTTAATAGATACTAATTTTTTATTCATAAATCAGGATTTTATTGATACGGAAAAGTGGAAGGGTTGGTACAGCCTTCGGGACATTACTCCTAGTAGTCCCCAAGCCACTACCGCTCCGAATGCGTCTACATTTTGTAAAAATACTAGTACAGCTAGCGCCAATAGCGACATTACTAAAGTCATACCCAACACTAGTGGGTATGTGAAAAAGAAAAAAGACCCGCTTTTGCACAATGAAGAGATGGTAAAAAGGAGTAGATGCAGGAATAAGGAAATTAACGAATATGTGCTACAGAAAGGGGGAAAAAACAAAAAATACATAATAGACAGTTGCGAAGAATTTGAGAAGATTTGCCAAAAGGATTTAAGGAAAACAATGAAAATTAAGGATAAAATTATAAAGTACATTGAACTGAACGGGGAGAAAGAAGAAGACCTGACGGATGAGGACCCGACGGATGAGGACCTGACGGACGAGGTCGTGACGGACGAGGTCGTGGCGAAAAGGACAACAGTGACTGCTGAGGAGGAAAGTTTTCGGGAAAACTATAACCCCAGCTGCGCAGTGAAAAAGGGAAAGGGAAAAATAGGTTCCTTTTTGTATGACCCAAAATATTTGAATATAAAAAATGAAGATTGTACAGAAGAAAAAATTAAATTTCGAAATAGTAAGAAAAAGTATATATGTTTAAAATTAAATCGTATGTTTTCTAGGAAGAGAGAATTGAAAAGATGGAAAACAAGTTATTTCTCGGGATTCCGTTCAAATACTAATAAATACACATTACACAGTTTTTACGATAGAAATAAACATGTACAGAAGGATACGGATTTTTCAAGATGGCATAATTTTTTTTTAAAATGTATTGTAAATATAAAAGTAATTTTTGTAAAATTTTGTAAAAATACATCATTCCTAATATGTGATTTGATTATAACGTTACTTCTTCTATCGGTATGGATAAATGTACATAAGTATTTGTCTAGAAATAATGTAGATATAGATACAGGAATGTTCAATTGGAATACAAGTAATATACCGTATATATACAAAACCTTAGAAGGATATATACAATATATGATTTTATACGATATTTGCATTAAATTTTGTCTCTTTATTTCAGCTAATCACATATTAAGTTTTTGGTTTTTGCTAAATATGTTAAATACACCATTTTTATATTTAATTGTTTCATTTTTTACAAAAGTAACATTTTTGAGATATGGTTGGCTTTATCTTTCAGGTCCATTTCGTTTTCTCAATTTTTTACGTATTGAAAACTTACTTGCACAGAGTAATCATCATAATAAAGTAAACTTTCCAGTTATAAATCTTTCCATACAAATAATTGTAGTAATTTATACATATGCTTGTATACATCTCTTAATTGAACAGCCTTGTAAGGGAAATTACAAATTGTATGATTATGTTTTTTCTGGTATGCAAACAGTAACAACAGCAGCAATGGGTAGAGGAACATGTTTCCCATTCACTTTACAATCAAAAATAATACATACTTTTTACATCTTTATGACTTTTACATATATACATTACAAAATAAGATATTTAAAAAATCATATGGTTGAAGAGAAAAAAATATATGGAAAAATACCAAACATTGCTTCACATTACTTTGTCATCATAGGACACATAAAACCGATAGCTCTATATATCATCGTAAGCGAATTACAAATTGCATATAACAACTTGGAAGAAATTATAATATTAACTAGTTTACCTGTAAAATTTTACCTTAATATTATTCGGCTTTTAAATAAAAAAGGATCATGTCAAATTAGTGTTTGTCTTTACGATTTGAATAAACCTTTTCCTTTAAAAATGAAAAAAATTATTTCCTATAGTAGTGGTATATTTTTATGTAATAATATTATGAACACACATCATAATATTGCCAACGATATGGAAACACTAAAAAGATACAATGAAATTACATCCTTAGGACCTTTCAACAAATATATTTCCATTTTTTTAAACAGTATGTGTAATTATAACATCCTTTTGAAGAGAAATTTTCGAAATATTATTTGTCTCAATGATCTCAAAATGAAACTCTTTGCTAAAACGTTGGATGATTGTCCTGGTATGTTCCTTCTCATTCTTCTCTTTTTCATAAACACCCCTCAGAAATTGAAGTTCAGGCATTCCTACATCCTCAGTAAATATTTCGACAACCTGGAGCAGACACTCCAGCCGGATCTTCCCTCGGTTAGTAGCTCAAGTGGGGACGAAGAGTCACCCGGGGAGGAGTCATCCGGGGAGAAGTCACCCGGGGAGAAGTCATCCGGAGAGAAGTCCCCCGTGGAGGAGTCACACGAGGGCAAGCGACAGATTAACCTTGACATTTCTCGATCATTAAAACAGAATAGCTTGAAACGTGGGAAGATAATTCGTAGGGGGAAATTTCACCGCATGGATATTGGAAAGAAAGGGAATTGCACACAGGAAGGGGAAAGAGAGAAATACATAAAAAATGTATTTCCAAATGATAGCCAAAGTGGACGAAAAATCGGAAGCAGGGGAAGAGGCGAAGGCGGAGGCGGAGGCACAGGCACAGGCACAGGCACAGACCGAGGCCGAGGCAGAAGAATATTATCGGTGTTTCCCTTTTTGCAAAAAAAAAAAAAAAACAATAATCTGAACAGAAATTTCTTATCACACGATTTTGATGAAAAACTTTGTTTTAATTCGTATAATAATTATCTTAATTATATTAAAGGTATTAAATATAATATACATAAAATAAAACTACCAAGCATTTTTTTTAACTTCCATTTTATAACTATTGTCCAGTATATGTATATGAATTATAACTCGTTTGTTATTGGTATTATAAATGAATACAATGAGGTAAAATTAAACCCAGTTAATTTTATATACACCTCTTCTGACATTGAGTTTGTGCTACTCACAGATAAATACCATATTTTACAGAAAATACAAACCTTAAAAAGCGTGCAACTTGACTGGTTAAACAATATTGAATCATTTAAAGTTAAAAGGAAACCAAATGTATCCCATCGATCGGGGAAAACGGAAGTTACACACAACAGGGGTGACGACAACAGAAGGGAAAGTGACACCTACAGGGGAAGCGGGAACAAACCGGAGAAAGCCGTGGAAGGTGCTCTCTTCAACCCTGTTTTAGGCATATTCAAGGTGGAAAATTATTTGCAGGCGCTGACAATTTTTGGACTAAAAGGGGGATGCGCCCAGAGAAATGATAATGGCAACCCGTGCAACAATCACAATCACAATCACCATCATCGTCACCACCACCGTCACAGCGATAGCAGGGGAACACGGGGACGATCGGAACATGCGGACTTCACAGTTCTGATACACTGGCCACAGTCACTGAACACCTTTTTGAAGATTCTGAATAAGCGGAGGAAACACAATGTAATCGTTTTAGGGGACCAAGTCCCGTCCTATGTGTATAACAACAGTTTGTCCAGGTATAGCATTTGCTATATGCAAAAATCTCCCCTCTTCATTTTCAACCTCGTTCTAGCAGGAATATTAGTATGCAAAAAGTGTATAATTTTTAAGAATTACCTAAAATTAAATTCCCACCAAAACATAATATCGTACAATGAAAAAACGAAGAGCATAAACTATTTTGAGTATATGTGCGAACATAACGATAGCGAATTAATAATAATTTACAACAATATCCAAACAATTTTCCGCAGGAGAGACATTTGCCAATCCTTCCTCCACCGCTGCATCGAGCAGAGTACCCCTTCTGATTTGTACGCAGACTACCTCGAGAAGAAGCTCTCTCGTGGGAGGCGTCAAGAGGATAGCCTGTACCATGGGGAGGCGCACCATGGGGAGGCGCACCACGGAGAGAGGCACCACGGAGAGATGCACCATGGGAAGACGCACCATGGGGGAAAGATGCGCAGACGAAATGTGTACCTGCTAGTAGAGCTAAACAGTGCCCTCTCTGTGCAATACCTGAACAATGAGGTATACACAAACGTAGATTATGTGAGGAGGGGTGCAAACAGGTTGAATATGAAGAGAGCACATAATTTGTTATTTCTAGAAAATTATAAAAAGCAAATTCAATTTTTTAAATATGGAAATCTTCTAGTAGAAAATATATACAAAAAAATAGAACACATATTTGTAGACAACTATTATTTTTATCTTTACTTTCTTCAATTCACATCTGCTAGTGTATTTATAGATGAACTTATGTATCACCTCATAGGTTATACCTTTCCTATTAAAAACAACTCCCTAAATATTTCCACTGTTGAAGCTTTTATAAAAGGAACTTATACAGATGGGAAAAAAAAATTAAAGACAGATCTTCTCCTCAAGGGAATTCATCCCAAATATCACTCTCGCAACTTCTTCTTCATCTTCCAGGTGGGGAACACCACAGAGCATTCTCCATTTGTGTGCACGCTGCTGATTATATGTGCTGCATGTATTCTCTTCCCCTTTCCATGTTACATTTCATTCGTTCCCTTTGCAGAAGTGGCTCCGGAAGGGCGCGATCATAATCGGCGTTTACCGTTGCAACGAGGAAAACAACATGAGCATTGTCATCCCCTGCCCGCAGAGAGATTTCATAATGCACAAAACGGACAAGGTATCAAAAAAAAAAGAAAAAAAAAAAAATTATTAATTCGGTCCAACTATAATGCTTAGAAACTATTAATATCAAAAAAAAAGGGGGAAACGTGTAAACAGAAAGGCGGAAAAAATAGGCACATAGAAAATGCCAAAATGCTACGTCTTCGTTATATCTTCTGTAATATCTGCCTTTACGCTTCTTCCTCCCCCCTCCCTTTTTTTTTTTTTTTTTTTTTTGCTATCCCTTAGGTATACGTTCTGCAGAGCGAGTACAGATCAGCTTCGAAGTAGGAGTGTATCACTCAAAAGTCCTTGTAAATGCATATGTTTCCCATTCTGTGTGTGTAGCTTGAGTCTGAAAAATTATCATATCTGGGGCAATTGATTGAGCATATGTGGAAGCTTTCTATATTGTAATTCCATAGTGGAAGCTGCCAAGAGTTTGAAACTCTGCGATTTTTTCGGTTGCATCTACGATACAAATGGATGCAATTTGATGAAGTTCCTCTGTACGGACACATGAGACGTTGTTCATCCCTTACGCTGGTAAACGGGTTATGTGCAAAATGACGATTACCCATCGTTTGACCAGTATTATTTTTTCCAGAAAAAGATATCTTTTTCACCTTCAAGTAGTACTTGTTCGAATGTCTATTTACCATTTCGTCCGTTTTTTGATCGTGTACATTGTTAAAATAGCTGTATGCGTTGCATAAGTTCTTTAAAATACAATTCTTTGAAGCCCATTCTTTTGTGCTGATCCCATTTGTACATGTCACAAATCCCTTTTTTACGAGAAAGCACTTGTTTTTAACCTCATATTCTTTCTCGTAATTTTTTTTTAAGTTTATCCCTACATTATGATGGACATCAAACGCGTTGTTTATTTTTTTCTTTCTTAACGTCATGTTTCTAAGTATACCTGACTTTAAGTCATAGTTGGGTATATCATTGCCACCCCCTTTATTAAATTTGTCCATGTTTGTAAAATCCCTGTTAGAGGCATTTTCCTTACCCTTATTGTTATCTCCCCCATTAAATTCAGCGAAATGGACTCCATCACAAAGGTGTTGCTTCTTCCATGTCAGTTCACTTTCCTTCAAATGATATTCCTTTGAAAATGAATCCCTTTTTCTCCCAACATATTGAGAATAAACATTTTGCTCCTCTTGGGTACCCCACAATTTTTTAGTTGTAACATTTTTCTGCAAATGGCAAACATTATTTGTCTTTTTCAAGTCTTCGTTTGCGCATATGCTTCCCTCGTAAGGGTATCCCTTCGCATTATAACTGAACACGTCGTTGTTTCTATCATGCTTAGTCTTACCATGCTCCCCCATAACATGTAGATGAATGCACTCTTTATTGTATTTACCAATAATGTGGTTCCTTCTATTTATGCACACATTCTCCTTGTCCAGGCTGCATCTACCAACTGTACTGTTCACGTCATTTTTAGCAAAGCATGTACGGCCTCCTTCGTTCACATATTTATTCGTCGTTATGTTAGAAATGTCCATATAAAATGGATTGATAAATTCCTTTTTGTGCCCTATCAGGTGTTTCTTCCTAGTATCATCAATTACGAATAGACTGCTACTATTACCGTGCGATATTTTTCGCGCTTTGCATGTGTCTAGGTTTAACTTGACGTCTTCCCTTCTCTTCAGGCCACTTTTCCCGTACGAGTACCACGAGGGGCATCTTTCACCACTTCTGACGATAGTGGTAGCACCAACTAAGCCTTCTCGGGCCTCTTGCCGGTAGCACACATCTGCCACTTTACAAATCAATGGCAGCCTGTTAGAGATACTTCCCCCATTAATGAGCGCACCGTGGTAATAGTACTGCGTTGAATCACTATCTACCACTTCTTTGTAAAAAGGTTTGTTTATAAGAGCATATGCACAGTATGAATGACTAAGACTTGGGTACCTGTTCTGATGTCGCACCAAGATGTTGGCATTAGCCCGATTTCTCTCTACGTCGCGTATCATGGCATCATCTACCAATTTTTCCTCTACCTGCATTTTGGCCATACAACCTTTTCTCCTTTGTTGACAGTGACTCCATTTGCACCTTTTCTCGTTGAAAGGTTCATCGATGTTGAACCTACACTGGTTTAGAAGCATCCGTGATTCGTGATTCACCGTGCAGCTTCGTGCGACAACAATTGCTGGGATAAAATTTTCTTTATTATCGCCCCTTGCGACTCTTTTTTCCCCATATTTACACATGAGCTTCGTGTATTCTACCCCCCTCTCTTCCTTCGGTTCTCTACCATCTACAGTTCCCCTGTACAGAACCTCGTCATATGTTGCACCGTGTATTGTGTCCTGTCTCGTGTTGTGTGTCGTGTCTTCTATCCCGTCACAGGCGCTATTGTCCCTTTCAAGCATGATATTTCGTCCTTGTTGCATTTGCTTGGATATGACTCTACTGAATATGCCTCGGTACCTCCCAGAGAGGCTCATCTTTTGAACAAATAGACGCCCAATATTTTTTTTGTTAATGAGCTTCATCTGGTTAAGGAAATTAGTCCTGCTGTACAACTGGGTTGTCAGAGAGCATATACTTGTGCAGTTCAAATTTTTGAGAATAAAATTTTGAGCATATTTAATATAACTCTTATTTCGGAAAATCCTCCATTCTGCTTCCCCCTTCTGAGTACTCTCGCTTTTTTCGATGTCCTCCTTTTTTTCGATATGCTTGCTCTCATCGTCCCTTATGCTTTTTTCACCATTTTGTGTGTCCGGAAATTTAATTTTTTTAAACCCATTATATTCTCCTAAGTGAGAACTCAGTTCCTCTTTTGTGTCTTTCTCCTTCGGATTGTCCACCTCTTTGCTGCGTAATGTGTGCAAGTTGTCGAAACTGCCCTTCACACTTATTACCGAATCATATGAAATGGTGCATATTTTATGAAAACTACTCATGCTGGAGCCAACGTAATGGTCACTTGTATCGTTATTACCATTGAGAGGAGTAACTCTCTCATTATTTTCCTCTTCTTTCGAAGAGGCTTCTCTACGATTGCCTGTTTGCCCTTTCGTTGGCTGATCCCCTTGTTGACAAGTTTCCCTGATTGCTCCACTTCGAACTGAATTTATAAAACTATCCTGCCCATCCGCTTTAATTGCTACCTTCGCTTTCGTATGTTTCTCCATTTTTTTCTTACCTTTTTTATTCCACCTATTTTTCTTTGAAGCCTTTTCTGTGCTAACCCCCCCGATGGTTTTATAATTTTGCACAGTCAACCTGACATATTCAAAAATGTGTTTTTCCATTCTTTTATATTTCTTGTTAAGTAATTTCTTCATTTTTCTCAAACACTTTTTTTTGAAATCCTTCACAATTATATTTTGTAGATTTGAGTAAAGTTTATGGGCATCCTCTGAAGTTTCAATTGCGTGTGCGTAACTGTTCTTCGCTCCTTCCACCTTCGAAATTCGTTTTCCTCTATTACTTTCTTTTTTTATACTTCCTTTTTTATCTCCCTCTTCCTCATTTCCCTTCAACTCGTCTTTACTGGCGAATTCCCTTTTTATACTTTCAAATGTCTGGAAACCATCAATAACAGACTCCGTTCTGAAGTCTTCACGTAGCTTCCTTTGCATTTCGCTGTCGAGAGAAAAGGCGTTTTTCCTCAGCAGCACCCGCTCAACCTTCGTCTCCTCCCCCGCTTCTCCCGCCACGTCTTCCTTCACTTCTTCCGCTGCCTCCGCTTCTTCCCCAGCTTTACCCCATAGCGGACATTCCGCCACGTCGTCACTGCCAAAAAAGGTTCTGCATATTCCTTCTGTACTTTTTCTTATTTCAATCTCCATATTATTTTCGATCTCATCAGAAATAGCAATTTTACATTCTCCCTCTATTTCATCTACATCCCCTTCTTCCTTTACATATTCGTTCACGTCTTTTCCATCAAGTGTGTATTCTTTTTCCTTAAAATAGTATTTCTTACACATGTCTCTACTGAAGGAAAAATCAGCATTGTTTGTCACTGTTTTGTTTATTGCCATTTTTCTCAATATCAATTTTTCTTCATTTTTCATTTCACCTTCGACGTTGTTTTCTGCGCAAAATGAGGGTTCTCTGTTTTTGTTTCGGTGGACTTTGTAACTTACTCGGTTTCCCTCTACACTCGTTGCCTCATTTTGGCTCACTCCTTCCCCCTCATCTCTTCCTCCACGAGAACAGGCATACCTCACACCTTCCTTGTCCACATTTTTTGCGCCTCCAACAATCCAATAATTAATGCCTTCTATGGTGACGTTACCTGCTCTGCTATCGCTGCTATCGCTACTATCGCCACTTTTCCCCATGTAATTTTCGTCGATTTCCTTTCCAACGTCGTGCTGCTCCCAGCTTAGGCTATTTTCTGTTGCGTTGTTTTTCTTTTCATCATCTTCACAACTGTCATTTGGAAAACCACCCATGAGCGTTCTTCTGGAGACGTCGCTGCATATGCTCCTAGAAGTTCCCCTGCTGTTGCTTACCTCCTTTTCGTAATTATTGCATATGTTTTCGCCTGCCCATTCGTGTGACTTTTTACTTATCTCTTCGTGTACATTTTCTTCTACTTTCTGTCCAACACTGTTTCCTACTACTTTACTTACCTCCTCATTTGCGTTATCACTTAACTCTCCACCTCCCTCTTCACTTTTCTCTTCTCTGATTGTTTCTTCTACGTGTTCGCCTACCTCTTGTTCTGCCTCTTCTCTTACCGTTTCTTCTACTATTTCGCCTACTTGTCCTACCTCTTTTCCTACTACTTCGCATGCCTCCTCGCTTTCTTCCTCACTTAACAATTCGCTTACCTTTTCTTCTATTTCTTGTCCAACCTCTTCTCCTAATACTTTGCATGCCTCCTTGCTTTCTTCCTCACTTAACAATTCGCTTACCTTTTCTTCTACTTCGTGTCCTGCCTCTTCTCCTACCACTTCGCATGCCTCCTCGATTTCTTCCTCACTTATCACTTCGTTTACCTTTTCTTCTAATTCCTGTCCTACATCTTCTCTTACTACTTCACTTTCCTCTTTATTTTCTTCTTCGCTTTCTTCCTCACTTTTCTCTTCGATTGCTTCCTCACTTAGCACTTCGCTTGCCTCTTCACTCGCCTTTTCGCTTACCTTTTCTTCTACCTCTTCTCCTACTACTCTTTCCTCCTCATTTGCTTCTTCATTTTCCTCCTCGCTTTCTTCCTCACTTAACAATTCGCTTACCTTTTCTTCTACTTCTTGTCCTACCTCTTCTCTTACTACATTTTCCTCTTTATTTGCTTCTTCGTTTTCCTCCTCTCTTTCCTCCTCGCTTTCTTCCATACTTTTCTCTTCGTTTTCCTCCTCTCTTTCCTCCTCGCTTTCTTCCTCACTTAACACTTCGATTCCCTCTTCACTCGCCTTTTCTCTTATCTTTTCTTCTACTTCTTGTCCTACCTCTTCACCTACCATTTCGCTTTCCTCCTCGCTTTCCTCCTCGCTTTCCTCCTCGCTTTCTTCCTCACTTTCCTCCTCGCTTTCTTCCTCACTTTTCTCTTCTATTTCTTCCTCACTTAACACTTCGCTTGCCTCTTCACTCGCCTTTTCTCTTACCTTTTCTTCTACCTCTTCTCCTACTACTTTTTCCTCCTCGCTTGCTTCTTCGCTTTCTTCCTCACTTTTCTCTTCGCTTACCTTTTCTTCTACTTCTTGTCCTACCTCTTCTCTTACTACTTCGTTTTCCTCTTCGCCCGCCTCTTCGCTTTCCTCTTCGCTTTCCTCTTCGCTCGCCTCTTCGCTTTCCTCTTCACTCGCCTCTTCGCTTTCCTCCTCATTTGCTTCTTCATGTTTCTCCTCACTTGCGTCATCACTTAACATTTCGATTACCTTTTCTTCTACTTGTCCTATCTCTTCTCCTACTGCTTCGCTTTCCTCCTCACTTTCTTCCTCAATTAACAATTCGCTTACCTTTTCTTCTACTTCTTGTCCTACCTCTTTTCCTACTACTTCGCATGCCTCCTCGCTTTCTTCCTCACTTAACAATTCGCTTACCTTTTCTTCTACTTCTTGTCCTACCTCTTCTCCTACTGCTTCGCTTTCCTCCTCGCTTTCCTCCTCGCTTTCCTCCTCGCTTTCCTCCTCGCTTTCCTCCTCGCTTTCCTCCTCGCTTTCTTCCTCAATTAACACTTCGCTTACCTTTTCTTCTACTTGTCCTACCTCTTCTCCTACTACTTCGATTTCCTCCTCGCTTTCTTCCTCACTGAACACTTCTATTACATTTTCTCCTACTACTTCGCTTTCCTCCTCATTTGCTTCTTCACTTTTCTCTTCACTCGCCTCTTCGCTTTTCTGTTCACTCGCCTCTTCAATCGCCTCTTCACTCGCCTCTTCGCTTTCCTCTTCACTCACCTCTTCGCTCGCCTCTTCGCTCGCCTCTTCACTTTCCTCCTCATTTGCTTCTTCACCTTCCTCCCTTGCCTCATCACTTAACTCTTCGCCTGCCTCATCACTTATCTGGTGGCGAACCTTTTTTTCTGCTTCCTCTTCTACTCCTCCTACTACTTCTCTTACCTCTTCGCTTTCATCATTTATCTCCTTATTTGTGTCATCACTTAACATTTCTCCCATTACTTCACTCAGTTCTTTGCTTGTTTCTTTCCTGGTCTCCCCGTTCACTGTCTCTTCCCTCCCTACCCCTTGTAGTGGGTCACATCCAACTGTATTGTGGATTCCCACAGTGTTAATCAAAAAAACGCATATATCTTCCTTGTTATTATCACTACGAAAATTACTATCATCCTCGACACGTACATAATTTTTACCACCTTCTAACTTACTTCTACATCTGTTTGTTTTGTAACTTTTTTCCTCATTTGATATACTGTGGTTTTCTTTTAAAGAATATTCTTCCCCAAACGTACGTACCACCCAGTGTAAAGCGGCATCTGTATCATCTCCACTCTGGTAGTTGTCCTTTTGCGTCTCTTCCTTTTTAGTTTGTTCTATTATATTATCACTACCAGTTTGATCACTATTCGTGCCCCTATTCGTGCCCCCATTCGTGCCCCTATTTTTGCCCCTATTTTTGCCCCTATTCGTGCCCCTATTCAGGGTTCCCTTTTGAGTATGCATATCTATCTTTTTGCTATCACTTCTATTTTGCGACCATTCAATGGAAATGTGTTCGTCACGTTCATCACATGTGCCTCGATTACTTCCTTCACCGCTTGGGAAGATGTATTTAGATCCCTTACCCACAGAATGATTGTGACAATTTGTTTGTTTGCTTTTTTCTAAATGGCTACCTGGTGTGACTTCTCTATGTTTTCCCACGTCTGAATTTCTTCTTTCCTTCACGTGAGAGAATTTCCTTAACTGTTTTTCTTTTTTTTTCTTGCACTGATTTTGTAATTTCTTTTTAAGATTGCAAAAGTATAAATACCTAAAAAAATAGCATCTGTTAATTTTATGTCTTGTTATCATTTTGTATAGGTCCTTTTTCTTTTTCAACTGGTAAAATAAATTGCATCTGTTAAATGCCTTCTTAACTTTACTACTTAAAAGGTTTTTTTTCTTGTTTAATCTATTCTTAAAAAATAAAATGTTGTCATTTTTTACAACATAAATGTACTTTTTCAAAATGGTTTCAATTCCAACATAATGTGTCTTTGTTCTCCCTGCTTCTATCCTATAGTCGTTAGCTAGGGATATTACCTTTTCAATACGATAGAATATTGGTTTTAATTTTTTTTCTGTACTCTTTGCATCTTCATCACTCTCACTATTACTGTAAAGATTGTCTGTGTCGTATATATGCATGTAGTCATTGTCATACCCGCTTGTCATCATCATCTCGTTAGTAGCTGGGTCAAATGTTTTTTGATTGTAAAAAAGGTCATACCCTTGATTACCATTAAAAGGGGGATAATCATTATCTTCATTATCATCAGTATAATCATATATAGAAAAAAAGGATTTCCTTGAGGATATTCCCTTTTCTTCCATATCGTCAACAGAGCAATGACTATTAACTTTATCCTCCTCTACACTTTTAATCTCGTAAAAAATCGACTCTTCAGAATATTTCGAATTTCCTTTCCCCATAAAAAAATCAAAATAACTTTTCAAAAAATTACCCTTGTTTTTGTCTCTATCCTCAAGAGAAGAGGCACCCACAGCATTGGTGCGAGCAGAATCACCACGCTCAACATCACTGTATAGACAAAAACTCTCCTCTTGGAGAGTTGCGTCGTTGAAACTTTTCTCACTCCTTTCCTTATACGAGTAAATACTCTTCCTTCTGGTTTTCATATCCATTCTGTCAAAGTAAAATGGGGAACTCTGCAAAATAATCCTTCCTTGGTGTATATGTATGTATGTATGTGTGTGTGTATGCACATATACGCATGTGTGCGTACGGGTCTCTGTGCCGGCAATTCAGGAATGACGTAGTGCATTTATCACTTTGCATAAAAAAGGAAACAAGAATTAATATTTAAAATTATGTCTTTTTCTTTTTTTTTTTTTTAGAAGGAAAAGTGAGAGATACTACGAAAGTAGTTCATATCTTTCTGGTGAAGGAAATACAATTTTTATGTGTTCATTTGTGAATATGCGTATGTTACGTGTATGTGCAAAGAATAGTTAGGATGATAGTTGTAAGTCTTTTTTTAAAAGAAAAAATACTAACAGGAAAATTCTTTGCACATGTGTATACATGATCTGCTAACGCGTTTTGTAACTTTAACATTCCTATAGTTAACAAACGGTTTCCATCCTGCTTTACCACAATGTCGTGTTTTATTTTTTCCATGTTTTTCCGTGGTATACAATATTTTCCTGTGCTCACATTTCCGCAAGGGGGCATGACAGCGCAAGTTGTGTTTACGCACATTTCATACTCCATTTTTGTATATGATAAAAATGAAAATTTCTTTCTTTTTTATTTTTCAATTTATTATGCACTAGGTGCAGACATATGGGTGAGAAAAAAATGGGAAAATTAAAGGGGAGACAAAGGAAAATAATTAGCCAAAGTATGGGAAATCGAACATGTGGGTAAAAATGTGAAGGTGTGGAATGTGCGGAAAAAAGAAACAACGATGTGTACACTTTTATAAACACCCAATAGTATACTTTATTTTATTTTATTTTTTACCAGAATACAATTTAACATATGTCCATACCTTTCAATTATGACGAAAAAAAAAAAAAAAAAAAAATACCTACAATTGTAGAAAAATGATGCCATTTGAGTCCCAGTGTTACACATTAACCATTCTTCTGCCCCCAGTGGTTATCTATACCAGGAACTTTTTATGCATCTTTCTTTTGCTGAACAAGTCATATTAAAAAAAAAAAAAATAATAATAACCTCGCAATTTCCTTTCTGAGGTAAGAGTATACCTACTGTGGACTCACATTCAACAGGACATCTTGTACATACGTTAGAGTTTTTTCCTTAAGGGAGCGAACAAAAGGAAAAGGTTATTGGTTGCGGATGTTTTAGCGAGATGCCACATCTCGATAGTTGTGATTTTTCATTTTAGAGTGAAATAAATATAATTATAATATATAGGATGCTGAACTGTCGCATGCAATGGTGTACTCAATATGGCATAAAATTAAATGGGCTGTGTGAACGAGGCTCATTCCGCATGTACACGAGGGTTACATATGTAGGGGGAAATATTTGCGCACTTTGCCCCAATACGCTTTAATTTCCTTTGTATTTAATACACCAACAGCAGTTGAAGTATGTAAATGTGCATGAGGTCTGCATTGCCACTTTATTCGTACAAAATATGTTGGGAGTTCATATCAGACTGCTAATTTTGTGCCTTAACATGTCATGAAAAAGTTGTGCGGACAAAATGGGAAATTATTCCTTATATGCATACTCACAAAAAGGAAACTAATATATTTTTACGCGTTTTTATGGTTAGTATGAATTTTTAAGGGCATCATAATAGTACCATATGGCCATTCGAAAAGCAAAGTTCACTATTCCCATTTATGTGAAAGCAGTAAAAAAGGAGGCCTCTTATCGATATAGCTACTTTTGAGGGAAGCAAATCACTACAACGAGGAGGTCGTTTGTTCATTCTTCTTCACCTTAACTACTAGCCTTTTTCCTGCCCTATATTGATGCACTGTGCACTATACATGTGGCGTTTATTATCTTTTCAAATGTGCATTTAGATTTCTTAAATCTTTTAGGGTAGTTCCAAAAAGGAAGCGATTTTTTACGTTTGCAAAATGATAGTTCAATGCACTTTTTTTTAACTACATAAGAATGGTCTTATTCCCCCCATTTGGCCATGTTAAAAAAAAAAAAAAAAAAAAAAAAAAAAATGGAAACATGCCACTTATGTACAAACGAATTTGCATTTTCCTTAACATTCTTATGAAGGTTTTTTTTTTTTTTTTCCCTCTTTCGAGAGAGGGCATTTTTCTCCGTTGTTGCCTTTTCTTTGAGGTGCTTTTTATACATTTTCTTCAGAGTGCGGAGCGTTTTGCTCTACTATAATCACACACATTCGTACGTACATATGTACGCACTTATGTATACATTTTACCGCTACGCAAAGAGAACAAGCATGCGAAATGAGGAGAAAACTCGGGAAATAATTTCTTAACGTATGGCAAAAAAAAAAAAAAAAGGAAAAACGGAGGATTATTTATTCCTCCGTTAAGAGTGTAACTCAAGTAAATGGAAGGAAGAACATATTATATTTGCATAAAGCACCTGCCAAATTTTTACCTTAACAATACAGGTGGAAAAAAAAAAAAAAAAAAAAAAAAAAAATTAAAAATAAAGGAACAAACTTCTGAGCGGAGAAGAAAATGGTTTAATAGGCGTAAACAAAGATCCACATAAAACGAATGAATAAATGGGGGTCAAAATTCGCCGCAAAGTGGGACTACGAATTTGCGAACCCGTGTTGCTTACCAATGTGGTACCAATGTAAAACGTATGAAAGCGCGTGTACATGTTGAATATCTATAAATATACGTGTTTATGTATGTGATAAGGCAGAATTGGCGTAGCACATGAACCCAAATGTACTGCTATATTCATTGTAAGGAGAAGCATAAGTGTGATGCGCGAAGAGACTTTGTTCTTTCTTTACGCCCATCTTGGCGTTACTTCCTGTTGGAGTTACTATTACTACATTGTTGTTGTTGGTGTTTGTGATGGACCCGTTGTGCCCGCGTTGGTGCTGGCTCCTTTTCACATCACCTTCATGAAAGAGTCTGCTTTTTTTCTTCTTTGTCGTTAATGTGCATTGTAGCTGGGAGCCCATTAACTTTGGAGGGCGTTTTCAACAAGCGGTGGACACATGCATTTTTTATAAAAGCCGTTTTTCAAACGATTTCGCTTATTTGTTGTATATATATATATATATATATATATATATATATTATATATATATGTATATGTATATGTATATCTGTATATATTCATTACCATCTGCGGGTAACGCGCGTGCGCTTTTTTTTTTTTTTTTTTTTGCCGACGAACACGCACATAATATGATATTGTAATTTACGTACGTGTACATATATCTACGCAATGCTTATATGCGCGCGCAATGTATGTGAAAAATCGAGAGAAGTTTAAGCTAAGAAAACAGATGTACCTTAGGCGCTCTCACGAACAGTGTGAACTCTTCGTTGCGAAAAAATTTTATTCCACAGTTTTATTTTTATAAAACCTGTTGTTTTTCACCATTTTTGCAAAATGTATATTTCGTAATTACTGACACTCACTTATTCATATCCCTGGCTTCCGCGCAGCAGATGCGTGTACGCCCTTGAGCATTTCAAGGTGTTCATGCATCCGTGCGCACGCGTGAATATATATATATATATATATATATATATATATATATATATATATATATATATATAATATATACATATACTTATTAGGTACTTCGCTACTGCTTATACATTGAGTACATAATGAAAATATGTGTTAATCATTCATTAGATTATGTACCTTTTTAAGCAATCCATTTTAACATATATCTATTTACCTCCTCAAAATCATGACATCAAAAACATAGCTTTAACTCCCTTTTTTTTTTTTTTTTTTTTTTCTCCTTTATTCATTTTTTGACGTTTATATGCATAATATATACGTAATGCTTATTTTTTAATTTTTGAGTTTTGATTTTTCGGGTGTTTACAATTTCTTTACATGGTACATGTATAACGTTATATATATAGATTGCTTTTCTTTTCGCTAAACGGAGTCGAATTTTGTTAGGTCGAATATAAAAGAGAGTACTTTACCATACCGTACATTACATTACCTTGACATACTTCATTTCATTTCATTTCATTTCATTTCATCTCATTTAATTTAATTTAATTTTAGTTTAGTTTATTTTATTTTATTTTATTTTATTTTATTTTAGTTTAGTTTAGTTTAGTTTAGGTTAGTTTAGCATACCTCCTTTTAGCTTCATCAAATTTATATTCTGACAGGTACATGTATGTAAATCATTTTGCGTGAGTCCCATATAGATTTATTTATGATTTAAAGATTATAAACCTTGGCTTTGTTAATATACAACCAAAACGTGTATATTACGTTTTTATTGCTCGTATATACATATGTATACCACGTATATTAATGTATAAATGTAGATTATGAAAAAGAAAAATTTGCTTCAAAGGCTTTTTTTTTTTTTTTTTTTTTTTTTTTTTTTTTTTTTTTTTTTTTTTTTTTGTTTCTATCTGTACATAGGATTGTTTTTTTAAGCCGCCTCAGCGCATATGCGCCTTGAGCGACATTTCTCTCTAATTAATTCATGTATATTTATCATTATTAACCATTTCGTTACATTGCTTGGTTTTTACCTTTCCATTTCGTAATGTTTTTCAGTAGTTTTTATGCTAACGTTACCTCCATGCGTACTGATATACACATGTTTCTATACATGTATGTATTTATGTGCAACTCTTTATATAATTTTTTTTTTTCCTTTTTTTTTTATATATATATATATATATATATACATGTGTGATTTGGATTAAAAATCGCTCATACTGATTTTGTGAGATCATCATCCTTGCTTTGACAGCATCCTCTTCTCCATACCTTTTTGCTTTTATCTTTAGTCTTTATTTAAATCTACGTTAAGTACAAACTCATATACATATACATATTTATATATATGTTCGCGTGTCCAGTGGTAAGCACTCTTAGTAAACTTTCTGAGGAGAGAATTTACGCTTGTGTGCACATTCAGCGGGGTCCACTCCTGTAGGAAAAGTCACTTTTATCGCTTCGTTTACGGAGTGTTCTCTTTCAATCCCCTAACTCGTGTGAAGGCCCTATTTTTTTTTTTTCTTTTTTTTTTTTTTTGGTGACATATATATTATATATATATATATATATATATATATATATATATATATATATATATATTTATATATGTGCACACGTATGTAAGCATACAGTTTGAGATTCCCCGAGCAAAATGAAGCTATCGGCATTGATATTTTTAATTTCACCTGCTTTAATACATTACTGCTGCGTAAGCGCCACAAATGGAAACCGAAGTTTGAACGCAAAACCGACGTGTAAGAAGTCGGGAAAGGATGAAAAAGGGAATGACGGTGACCATTCAGATAAGGGAAAGGCTAGTACCAGCGGTACAGCACACAGCAGTGCAACACACAACAATGGTGGCGCAGGAAGAAATGTCGAATCTAAGAAAGGAGGACCAGGAGAAACATTCGACAACGTATCGGGAAGGAATGAGCATCAGAATATGATGAATCCTCTAAACCAGATGTTTGGGCAAGGTGGTCCTGGAGGATTTAACCTTGAGAACATAGTGAACAGCGATATTTTTAAGTCTATATTTAATTCTATGATTAATGGCGGAGGAGCCGCTGGAGGAAATGGCGGCAACGGCGCTAGCGGAAGTGGTGGGAACCCGATGAACCCCATGAACCCGGGACAAATATACGGAAAAATGTTTAACGATATGATGAATTCGATGGGTAATCCGAATATAAATCAGCAGATGGCTGATGGAAATCCAGGACCCAGCACTAGCAGCGCCAGCGCCGGTGGGAATCACCCAGTCAACCCGATTGACCCAAATAACCTATTCGGAAAAATGTTTAACGATATGATGAATTCGTTGGCTAACCCAAACAGGAATCAACAGGCGACTGGTGGAAATCCAGGCACGAGTGGTAGCGGACCGAGTACGAGTGGTGGTGGACCGAGTACGAGTGGTGGCGGACCCGGAACGAGCAGTGGTACTGTCGGTGGTGTCCCATTTGATCAGGGTAACCTATTCGGGAAGATGTTTAACGATATGATGAATTCGATGGGTAATCCGAATAGGAATCAGCAGATGGCTGGTGAAAATCCCGGTCCTTGCACTAGTAGTGGTAATATGGGTGGGGGATGTATGCAACAGAAGGGAAAAAATATTCAGGTTACACCTGAAGAGATGATGAAAATAAATGACCTAAAGGATAAGCTAGAGAATGTACTTAAAAATGTAGGTATTAATGTAGAAAAAATTAAAGAGAACATAAATAATGATTCTTTTATGCAAAATAATGATCTTTTTAAAGATATGTTTGGAAACATGCATGCAGGTGGTGGTGGTGGTGTACCCATGATGAATTTTGCAAATAACAACCCTGGTGGTAACATGTTTAACTTCGAACCTGCACATATGATGAACTTTATGAACATGGGAGGAAATGCTGGTGCGAGTGGTGGGGCGAATGGTGGGGCGAATGGCGGTGCAAGTGGAAGCCACGGTATTGGTGTAAATGAAGACAACAGAGCTTATGTGGTAAATTCAAACAACAAAGGATTTTCCGTTGAAGACAAATTGGGTGCCGTCAACGATAAGGAGGAAGAAGAAGAAGAAGAAGAAGAGAGTAGATACCAACTGTTCGGAATGAACAATAATGATTTAGATTCTGTTAGTGGGGGAGGAGGTAGTAGCATGCTAGATGGGAATGGAAACAACATGAATAGGAAATTGTCAGACGGTGATTCCCTCACGGAAGATTTTGAGGATCAAAAAAATTCCGGTGTAACCGCTGGTAGTAGCGGAGAGACAGGGACAGGAGGGGAAGAACTCATTACATCTTCGACACAGCGAGATAGCGGTGATAAGGGAGCAAAAGAAGGATTTAAGGGAAATAACCACTATTTGAATTTTACCAATTTAAATAATTCAGTGCAATCAAATGAAAATGGAGAAAATGCAACGGATGGAAAGAACTCAGTTGGTTCGAAAGGAGGAAGTAAAAAAAAGCGTCGTAAAGGAGGAAAAAAAAAATTAAAAAGAAGAAAAAAAAATCCTGGACAAATACCATTTAAAATGGATACATTAGAAAAAACAGTTAAGGAATATGCAGATCATAAAAATAAAGATATACTACAAAATATTATTAGTAAGTATATAACTATGAATAATGACAGAGATGATAATAATTTAGGTGATGATGATTATGATGATGATATTAAAAATGAAAAAGGAAAAATAGAAGGAGATGAAGGAAATGAAAATGAAGAAGAAGAAGAAGAATTAAATATGAATGAATTTAGTTTAAAGGATATAAAAAAATTAATCGATGAAGGTATATTAACGTATGAAGATTTAACAGAAGAAGAATTAAGAAAATTAGCACTTCCAGATGAACCATTCTATGAATTATCTCCATATGCGAGTGAAGAAAAAGATTTATCGCTTAACGAAACCTCAGGTGTTTCAAATGAACAATTAAATGCATTTTTAAAAAAAAATGGATCGTATCATATGAGTTATGATTCAAAAAGTATAGATTATTTAAAACAAAAAAAATTAGAAAAAAAAGAAGAAGAACAAGAAGATGATAATTTTTATGATGCATATAAACAAATTAAAAATTCCTATGATGGTATACCATCTAATTATTATCATGATGCACCACAGCTAATTGGAAATAAATATGTGTTTACATCTGTATATGATAAAAAACAAGATTTAATCAATTTCATTAAAAGAAGTAGTGGTATCACTAGTAATGCCAATAATAATGATGATAATGATGATGATGATGATGATGAAAATAATCAGTATAGTACTAATAGCAGTAGTAGTAGTGGTATAGGTACTTATAAATCTAAATATTACGATAAATATTATAAAAAATTAAGTGAATATAGAAGAAAAGAAGCTTTTAAAATTCTTAAAAAAAGAAAAGAAGAAGAAAAAAAATTAAAAAAAAAAAAAGAATTACAAAATAATAATGACATTGATTATTCAGAATTAATTAAAAAAAATAATTTTGGCAACAATCTTGGTGATGATGTGAAAATGTTTTCTAAAGATCAACTTGACAATATGGTAAAAAAATTTACAAACACTGGTGGAAACGTTGGAAATAATACCAGTGCTAATGATATACTAAACAGTGCAGGCACTAACAATATTCAAAATGGAAAAAATGGCAATGGTAGTAGTAGTGGAAACGGTGGTTTGAGTGGTGGTGGTGGTAGTGGTGGTGCACCCTTTGGCAACGACACTGACGGGTTTGTCACATTTGATGGACAGGATGTTGTTGGTGCAAATAACGGAGAAGAGGATGATCAAAATGAGGAAGAATTAAACGAGGAAGAAGATTTAAATGAAGACGACGCGGAAGATGACGATTGAGCGAGTAGAGAAAAAGGGAGGAGGAGAAAGGGGGGACGGAAAATATATCTTTGGGATGGAAAAAAAGCCATCAAACCCCCGGGGGGCCTGTATATAACGCCGGCAAAACTGGGACAGCACATAACGCGGGCAAAACTGGGACAGCACATAACGCCGGAAAAACTGGGCCACCATATAACGCCTGCAAAACTGGGACAGCACATAACGCCGGCAAAACTGGGACAGCACATAACGCGGGCAAAACTGGGACAGCACATAACGCCGGCAAAACTGGGCCACCATATAACGCCTGCAAAACTGGGACAGAACATAACGCCGGCGCACAGGGCTATAGTACACTCTTCGTGTGTTGAAGTCTGCGGATGGAGACCATTTATATCGCACAGCGGATTTTTTTTTTTTTGACCCAGGTGAAGGGGAGAAGAAAGAGGAGGTTGTGTTTGTGTGTATGACAAGATGAGATTAGTATATAGCTATAACGACGCCCTTTCCCAAACTCTCTCTCTCTCTCTCGCCTCCTAAAAGAGAAGTTGAACACTCACGCATGGCCACACCGAACCGATGAATTGTCATCACTCCCCATGAGGTTCTCCATATCTATGCCCTCTCTCTCTCCCCCCCTCATCTCCTTACTTTTTTTTTTTTTTGCATGTCCATTTCTTCATTCCTCTGTTCCTTTTATTCTCCCCCCATTTCCATCCCACCCCTAATTCAGTATGTATGTATATATATATATATATATTATATATATATGCATATATGTATGCACATGTATGTATGCATGTTTGTATGCATGTATGTATGCATGCGCGTCTGTATATATATGATGATTTATTTGATGATTTTTCCAGCCTGCTTGTAATTTAATCATTTTTGTTGTGCCTTTTACGCAAGGATAAAAAATGCAATAAAGCAAAATAAAATAATAAAATTTTTTAAAGCCTTTTTTAATTTTTCTTTAACCTTTTTAACCTTTTTTTTTTTTTGCGCATTTTTTAAACTCTTCGCCTTTCGTTTCCTTTTTAATTAATTTGATGTGATGTCATTTGGAAGAAGAAACATTCCGGCGGCGAGCTCCTAGAAAAAAAATAGCGGAGGCGCTTCGTGGAGAGAGGGGGGCTGGCTTATTATGTTGCTTAGCAATCTCCGAGCGCCTGTTGCGTCGTGAAATTTTCGGCATATCCGTTGCTTTTCACTTATTGGCGGTAGATAAGGGTGTGTGCTCCCTCATCTCAGCTATTATTGCAAAAGGCAAATAGAGCAAAACCCCCCGACGGTATTTTTAGCTCTGCAACCGGAGCAATTCCTTTCGAAAGAGACCACTTAGAGCAAATGCGCATTTCCTTTTAGGAAAACACAAGTAATAGCAATGAAGGCAAATGAACAATATTTTTGCGCATGTATGCATATACATATTCGCATATTATGTGAAAGGTAATTCTCAACAGAACTTCCTCATTTATGCTCTCGAAGGTGGGGGAGGGGGGAAGTTTTTTCTTTTTTTTTTTTTTTTTTTTTTTGGTTCAGGGGGTGGATGGGAGGAGTTATTTGTAATCCTTTGGCTTTAGAAAGCTTAAGTCGAAAAGAAAATTTACATTTGGATTTGTATGGAAAGGATATTTTTCCAAATTGTTCCCCTTTCTATGTCGTTGTGACTGAATTTGTTATGGAGGTAAAAAAAAATCAAAGATAACCATTTTATGAGATGAAACTGGGAAAGGCTTTTACACAAAACATGAAAGTCAGTGGAGGGGGGACGTACTACTACTCCCTTTTGGAAAAAGAAATAAACAACAAAGTAAATACAATATTAAACTGTATTCTGTATAATAAGCATAATAACTTATATAGCCAATGTAGGAATATGTATAGGAAGGACATTAAACACAGCACATGGAGCGTTGTCGATGATAGGAAATATGATACGAGAGATAGAATTGATGAGACGAAGAATTGCACACTTCGAAAGTGGAGATACTATGACAAAATGTGCATAGATCTGCTGAAAGAGTATGTAAAACTAGTTCTTAGAAGTAAGCGCAATTCGAACATGTTACTCAGCGCAAATAGGGATCAGGTAGGAGAACATATATACACAGTTGATCACGGGAGAAGAGGAAAAGAAGAAATATATGCATATCAAAGGAAAAATGAAGAGAATATACATAAAAATGAAAAAAAAAATGAAAAGATTGAAGACACGTCTTCAGAATGTCACAATGTTACCATGTTGCATAGAGCTCAAATGGTGAAAGAGCAAAATGGATTGTTCATCGACAGACTTAATTTTGCGGAAGAAGATATATGTTTGAAAAGCATAAAGTTTTTATGGCTAAAACATGTAGTAATAATTTTTAAGCTTCTAATTGAGGACAACTTACGGGTTGATGATAAGAGGAAGTTTGCCATGACCACAGCAGTTGTGAAGGTACTCAAAAGTGGGGGAGGTGGCATGCAAGGAAACTCCGTGCTCTGGAATAATTGCCTGCTCGTGAGTTGCCACCTCCTTGCGACGATTAATATGATAGATAGAGAACTTCTCCTCCTCATATGCCGACGTATGGAGAAAGTGTACAAATCTTTAAGCCACCTAAACAAATACTATCTCTTCACATGTGTGCACAATTATAGCTTTATTTCGAAGAAGTTTCAACAGATGGTAAAATATGTATCTAGCTATTTTTACAACTTGCTGAAGGATAAATATTTGAGAAAAGATGGACAACAAATCGAAGGGAGAAAAAGAGAGAAAATGCAACAAACCAATGACGGAGAAACAACAACAACGAAGGAGGAGGAAAATATCACCAATATTGCTAACAACAAATTAGCTTTTTCTAGTGTATACTCACTGCGCAGAAGGGAAGAGTATTTCCCCCCCTTTGATAACTACCTACAACATATTTTCTACATAATGTTTAAGGGAAAAAAGTTTATATCTCAGAGAGATAGGGCCCTCTTTAAATGTGCAATGGATGATGATCTACAAAAGGGTAACAAAATAAATTGTAAGTATTTCCGAACAATTATAAATATGTGCGATAAAGACTTGAGACTTTTTCTCTTTCACAATATTGTGAACAGCTTAGAATTTTACGACAACGCAGAAATGTATAGCATACTTACACTTCTAACGAAATGTGAGGATGAGTACCTTTCCGATTTTGTACATATACTCAAGGAAACCTCCTCCTTTGAGAGGATGAACATAAAACATGTTGCATCTCTCTATATACTTATAAACAGAATTCTGAAGAAAGAGATGAAAAGAAGGAGGCGCTCCTCCCTTCGATGGAATGGAGACAGCAAAACGGGTAATAACGTCGGTGGAATAACTTCCACCGAATACGCATCACTCTACGAGGAACTTTCCCATAAAGCCTTCCATCTGGACATTCTTCTAAATGAAAGCGAAAAGAATTTCGCAGAAGAGACCAAATTAGATAATGACGATGTTGTAAATGCGGTTAAGGGGAAGATTGAGCTGGTGAAGAGTATAAACGAGTTACTTCTCCCCATATTAACAAAAAAAAAAAATTACTTAAATTCAAACACTATAGTGACATTACTGTATAATACATGTCCAATTGAAGAGGAAGAACAAGTGGTATTCGTATATAACCTCCTTTTGCAGTTATATGAGGAGAATCGATTGGGGATAAACTTTGTAAACATATACGATGTACTATTTAGAAATTTCTGTTTCTATCTCGAAGAAGAAAGGAATAACGGTACGGTTGGTGTCTATACCATTTGTAATAATGGGCAGAAGGAATCAATTTCTTCCATGTCGATATATGAAAATAAAGTGAAACGAATTTTCCATCACATCAGAAGAAGGTTCTACGTAAATGAGGAAACAATATATAATGTCAGTAGGTACACAATCGTTTTAAACATATTAGCAAAATTCGTTTTACATATATTTACACATTGTCTTCACAAAAATGACGAAGAAAGGGAGTTGTTACAAATAAAAATGACATCCCTCATTATCCGCCTGTATACACATTTACATTTTATATTTGATGCACGGGGAGAAGCCACCTTCCAGGGTAACCAAATGGAGCTAGTTCTTAACTACAGTCGACGAATCGTGGATTCGCTTGGAGAGTATGTAGACGCGATTATACATTCGGAAGGTGTAGCTTCTGCATTGGGATCTCACAATCCCATGGATATGAGTAAAAATGGGAGTGCACACATGTTTGCAATGGTATTATATGGTAAATCGAATGAGGATGCTACTACCATCTCGAGTGGTGACAAACGAATGTGTACTGGTGGAGAAATTCCAAACAAGAAAGAGTCCCCCCAGTTGGTATGCAGTAGCAGCTGTAATTATGGCAACAGTTACGTAAAATCGTTTCTTCACATAATGCAATACATAGCATATGTATGTTCATTTATACATCTCACCAAGGGGGAAGAAGAAGGAATAAATATAAAAGAAAATATGAAATACATTTACATGAGGATGTTAAAGTATGATAATCAAAATGGCCATCTTTCGAATAGCATTTTTGGTATACCGAAAAATGGTATCTCCATCCCCCCCATAATTACGCCAATGAAAAATTAATTTTTGTGTCCATGCAGGAGGGGTATTTACTCATTAAAAAGGGAGGCATATCCTACAAGGAGTTCTAAATGAACTTTACGCACAAAACGGTGAAATACCCCTTCAGGGATCTGTCACTGTACGCAATGTTGCGAAGTTTTATTCTGTATCATATGAAAGTCATTTCCGACTCCGCACTTTTTGCGTCATTATAACTTGCAAAGAGCCTTTTTTTTTTTTTTTTTTTAATTTCTCTCATCCATTTGAGCTAGCCATTTTTTTTTTTTTTTTTTTTTTTTTTTGTTCATAATGAATTTCTTTACTGAACGTTTGTAATAACCTCGCGTGGGTATTTTCCCCTTTTTATGATCGCGGTTAAAATGCTTGACGTTTTGAAACGGTACCTGTTTGGCATTTCAATGAAAGGAGTGTAGCAGTCCCCTAGTGTGGATGGATGTCTCTTGGTAAAAGTTTTTTCTCACTCCCATCTCTCGCTGCAAGTGCACAAGGGAGAAAACTTTTTCAAGTGTTGAGGCTCTAAATGGGCCTAAACTTACGGGGGTAGCGCACACGTCCAAGTGGAGAATAAAACAAACACTTTGATGAGAACGACCATGAGAGGCAGCGTTGGGAGCGCGGTTGGTGGGGCTTCCGCCATTAGTGTGTGGAAAAAAGAATTAGGTCCGAAAATTAACGATGTGTTTTTGAGGAAAGATTTAGAGAGGGCAAGAATTGGGAATGCACATGTGGACGGGGTAGGAGGAAGGAAAAACGCCGAGTTGGGAGGAAGGAGGGAAAAGTACAGCGATTTTGTGTGCAGAGAAAATTTTACCTTTGATGAAAATATTACTTGCTTTCCCAATTATATGCACAAGGCATCTCTGCAAATTAGAAAAAAGTTTGAAGTGTGCGACATAATTTTGGAAGTGCGAGATGCAAGACTACCATTCACAAGTACGAACGATTTTGTAATGGAAAACTGGCATAAATATGGACATAAGAAAAAACGTGTTATAATTCTTAACAAGGTAGATTTAATACCTAAAAGCTTGTCATTAAAAGCTAAAAGGATAATTGAAGAAAAAACAAATGCTCTATGTTTGTTAACATCATCAAAGTATAATAAGAGCATTTCAAAAATTCGAGATATATGTAGAGAGATTAAACCTAAATTTAAAAGTTTAGGCATTTTTGCTATGCTAATTGGTTTACCAAATGTTGGAAAATCTAGCATTATTAACTCTTTTAAGGAACTTACATACAATTTAGGTAAATATGGACATACAGGAAATAAAATATCATTTGAAGTAAACAGAAAAAAAATTAGAACAAATGTCATTGCAGGGACTACAAAAATTATTGACACATACAAAGTATCAAATAGTCCATTGCTTTATTTTTTAGACACCCCAGGAATTTTTTTACCCAAAATGGCAGATAAAGAAATAGCTTTGAAATTAAGTGCAATTGGTATTACACTTGATTATAAGTATGATCATATGTATGTTGGAGATTATATTCTATTCACCTTAAATAAATACAAGCATTATAAATATGTGAAAATGTTTGGGTTAGATGGTCCTACAAATGACCTTCGATTTGTTTGTAATGTTATTTCTACCAAACTAAATTTATGTAGGAATTACAAATTCTTAGATATAAATGGCGGGTGTAGGTTTTTCATTGATATGTTCAGGCTTGGTCTCCTTGGTAATGTTTGCCTTGACCCCGTGGTTGACGCGCGAGACCTTCTTATGTACTCAGACTTTCCCTCCGCCGAGCCTCCCTCAGCCCTGGCCCGTGCCAACCCCGCACCCCTCCGCGGCTTCCACTAGCGGTGAAGTGCCGAAGTTGCAACGTCTCTCAACTCACCGCTTTGCAGATTTGCAGCTTTGCCGCATTTCACCCCAACAAGGGACTGCGACGCGACGTGTGAGGAATAGGGAGAAAAAAAAAAAAAAAAAAGGCAAGCAGAGAAGCTGAAAACTTATGATAGTGCAAACTTCGTTTTGAAAATTTTGCCTTCTACCGTGCGATTTGCGACACACACCGCACGCCTTACGCGTGCCCGTTTCTGTGTTGCCATTTTCGCGGTGTGCGAAAAGAGACTTAAAAAATTGCGAACAAAAAAGAGGGGTTTTACTTTTGAACTGATCGTTCGTATAAGGTGGTCATTCCACAATGTCCACTAAAAGAAAAAAAAAAAAAAAAAGGCACGCTCAATGGTAGAGCACTTTCTTATCAATGGCCTAGTTTGGCGGTGCTGCTCTAGCAGATGCACATAAAAAAAAAAAAAAAAAAAAAAAAAAGAGGCGCAGCAGTGCGGGGAAAGAGGGGGAGAGGGAGGGTTACATTATACTAGGGTATATTTCTTCTCCCCCCACCTCTTCCGTCCACACGTCCTCCTAAAAATCAAGGTCCCAGTTGTCATCATCATCAAAGGTGGCATCTCCCTCATTGTCACATCCCTCACTTATGTCACCCTCCTGCTCGATTTGCTTCATGTCAATATCCTCTGCATACGTTTCTCCTTTAGAAATAAGGGGAGGATCGAGTAAACGTCCAGCCAATTTATCCCAATTGAAAGTAGAAAAAAAGGCATGCTCTTTGATATCTTTAAATCCGTTAATTGAACAACCAATTCGTCCTTGTGGTAATCTACATAGTAGTCTTTTCATCAAATTGGTACTATCATTATCTGTGACATAGTCAGGAAATGTAAGTTGACCTGTTAAAATATCTCGAAAAATTTCTAACTGATCTTCTTCATCATTTCCAAATGGGAGTGGACCACAAATAAACTCGTAAAGACAAACACCTAAAGCCCATATATCAACAGTACAACCATAACCTTTTCCTAAAATCACTTCAGGAGCCATATAATGAGGAGTACCTACTAAGGTATATGCTCTTCCATGTATTTTTTTTGCACAACCAAAATCAATTAATTTAACATATCCCTGTTTATCTAGTAATATATTTTCAGGTTTTAAATCACGATAAACAATATTTCTTTCATGTAGGTATTCTATAGCTAGTATAATGGAACCTAAGTAAAATTGTGCTTGTGATTTTGAAAGAAGACCTAATTTTCGAATAGCATCATATAATTCACCTCCTGTAACGAGTTCAGTAAGAAAGTAAAAATATTTGGAATCTTTAAATGTTCGTACTAGTCTAATAATAAATGGATGATCATTTTCTGCAGTTATTTCTCTTTCTAATTTGATATTATTTTGTTGGTTAAGATTTATTATACTTTTAATACTAACACATTTTAATGCATATCTAAGTTTAGTTGGTTTATGATGTACTAATTTTACTGTACCGAATGTACCTCTACCTATAATTTTTTCTATTACTAATTCATTCATTTCAACTTTTGTATCTTGCATTTTAATTCTTTCTTCTAGATGTGCTAACATTGGTCCTTCAATGATTTGCAGAAAAACACTCTTATCTACAAACCAACATTCGACATTATTTATTTTACTTATCACAGATGCGGTTCTAGGTTCATCATATAGTAAAGCTCTTTCACCAAAATAATCATTTTTACCCAAGGTTCTTAATCTCTTTCCATTTTTCACAATTTCAACTTCACCATATTTTATAATATAAAATCTAGAACCCACTTCTCCTTCTTGTATTATATAATCACCTTCTTCATATCTTGTTGTTCGAAATGCTTCAATTAACAAACTACATTGTTTCTCTGTTAAATATCGAAATATGTACATTTTTTTTATAATACTTTTCTTATGATTATAATCAATAGATGCATCTATATTGTTATTTCCCAAACAATCTGCTAAACATGATTCTGTAATAAGTGCTATCTTACATACTTCTAACGATTTAATTGTATGCCTAAATTTTTGTTTTTGATTTAAAACATATTGATCTCCAAAAGACATTCCTCGGGTTAAAATACCCATAGATTCATCATCAAGAAATAATTCTACTCTTCCTTCCAACACAATAATGTACTTAACCGATTTTAACTTATCCTTGTGTAAAATATTATAGTTTGAAGGATAATCTCTAACTATTGCAGTATCTGCAAGATCATTCAATTGATCTGCGTTGAATTGTCTAAATATGTCACTCTGTTGCAAAGCTTCTGTCATTATATTACGGAACAGTACCACCTGTAAATTACCCAGTACTATATTCAGCAACTTTCGACATATAGATGCACATGCTGTTACTTCCTTCGCGATAATCGTTGCGCTTCGCGGCTCATCGTATAGCAATGCCCTTTCCCCGAAGTAGGATCCCTGCAAATGGGGAAAAAAATGTACAAACATAGATGTGCACGTCCTGCGGGAATAAACGGTGAATACGAGATATCTCTAACAAGGTAGCGATGAACCAGTGCCTTTCCCTACTATGCGGCCTTATCTACAAATCAGCTTTTCCATCATGACCCACCTTTTCGAGGACCCGAACTTCCTCCTCGTTAATATAGACAGTGGCTCTTCCTTCCTTTAGGATAAACAACACATCCCCATAATCTCCCTGTTTGACGATAATTTCCCCAGGTTTAAAATGCTGAATAACACATGCATTGGTTATCATATTTTTCTGTGCCTCTGTCAGCATATCAAAAACGGAGACAGAATCGATGAAACTTCTATTTTCGTTAAAATTTCGATTAGACAATTGCTTTAGGGTAGCTCTAAAGGTGCTTCTCTGTACTCCCCATAACGTCCCGTCCGTTTCGGCCACAATAGTGGCGCTCCTCTGTGTATTATGTATAAGGGCCGCTTCGCCAAACGATAATCCTTTTCCCATAGTCTTTACCTTCTTCCCGTTCACGTACACATCAAATTTTCCGCTGTTTATTATAAAGAAATAGGAGCCTGTGGAGGGAGGAAGACAGCAAAAAAAAAAAAAAAAAAAAAAAATAGAAAGGAAAAGGCACAAAATGGAAGAAGCATAATGAACGTGAAAAATACGACGCACTAGTTGGTGTAGGACACCGCGACAATTACTACTGTACGTGTTTTCGACTATACCTTTCTCTCCCTGTTTTATAACCATATCCCCACCTTTGAACACAAAAAATTGCATGTAATTAGACAGGGTCAGTATTTCATTATCGTTTAACGTGCTGCACACCAGGTTGTTCTTCAGAGACGCCTTTATCATTTCGATGTCGTCCGAGAGTTTTTCCCGCAGCTGCAAGTGCTCCTGTGGGGAAGGGAAACGGAAAAGGGAATATAATGAACCACCCACGCATGTGTGAATGAACCACCCACGCATGTGTGAATGAACTACCCACGCACGCGCGAATGAACCACCCACGCACGCGTGAATGAACCACCCACGCACGTGTGAATGAACCACCTACGCACGTTTGATGAGCATCCTGCGCAGTTCTAAAGAATGGTCCCTATGCATTCCGGCGAGGTGCGCACGCGTCCTCGTACCTCCATCAAGGTATCCTCTCCAGAGAAGTCGTCATTAGAAAATATCGCTTTCTTCTTATTTCGTTCGCTGCACAAGTGCAATTAGGGAAAAATGCTAAAATGCACATATCTACATTCTCTGTTTTGACTATCGGCTGTGCGTCCGATAGAGTGATGAGGGGAAATATTAGCATAGACCAGGTAAAATGCGTCGAAATGTGTATTTATGGAGGCATGTGCATGCAGATGATGACCAACAAATTACAGCCACACGTTATCACTACCAATTCACTTGTATGTAACTCATACGGAAAATAAATTATTGCGTTCATATTTTTTCCATTAAATAGGAGAAGCAGTATACGGATGCTCATTGCACATGCGAGTCTCACATGTGTGAAGATACAGTGCAGAACTTGTAAGAACGTTTTAGGCGTTCAAAGCTGCGACACCTCATGGACAACATTGTGCGGAAAGGTCTAAAGAATTTTTACACTTCCCACTTGCTTTCTTTTTGACTTTTTTTTTTTTAAATGTGCACTATATTTAGCATGCACATGTGTATATATATATATATATGCATCCACCCTCTTAAGTGACCACATTATACATGCAAATTCGCACCCCCATTTTTGTAGAGACGTTGCCAATTTAGGGCAAAGGACAACATGCATGTTGGAGGAAGTACATACAAGCGTGCGCATGCACGAATGGGATCGAGTGGGTTAAAAATATAACGTTTTCTCTCAACATATCGAAAAAGTTACACCCAGATATATACGCACATGCGTACTTACGTATATGCACATTAGCACATTAGCACATTCGCACATATTTGTACGTGTATATGAGAAGGCGCACATCGGTTCCCTGTCGCTTACCCCTTCTTTAGAACGTCGCCATTTTCGTCCATTTTTCCCCTTAGCTAAGCTCCACCTTCTGTGCACAAAATTTTGAAAATGTGTAAAATATGGAATTAATGGAAAATTACCTTTTCACAAAAATGAAATTTAGGTGATTATAATATGATGAAAGGAAAAACCGTGTATTGATATCTTTTGCTTAATATGCATTCTTAAAAGGAAGAAAAATATATATATAATAATAACAAAAAAGGCGAAAAAGTTTAAAAGTGAAAAAAAATATTCCAGAAAGTATGGGGAAGAAAAAAAAAAAAAAAAAAAAAAAACGAAAAAAAGAAAAAGGGAAAAAAGGGGAAAAAAGAAAAAGAGAAAAAAGGGGAAAAAAGAAAAACTTTATGCATAAATTGAAAGATAAAACTTCGAAAGGGACATAAACAGAAAAGAGGGAGAAATGGAAAAACAGTGAGACCTTGCCCAAGTTATGCCCGATTTTGATGTGCATTTTTCGGTTTCCTTTTTCCCACTACTTTAGATGGTTTTTGCTTGCAATGCTTATCCGATTGATGCTAATTTCCCCCAATTTAAAAAAAAAAGTCAAAATAATTTTCGTATAAAAAGGGAAATTTTATGAAAGACAAACAAATGAATTGTGTAGCAGAATTAACAATGCTTACAAGTGTAAAGTGATTTCACAATTTTGGTGTATAAAGAAAAAAAAAAAAAAAAAAAAAAAAAAAGGTGTATGCCTTTAATGTCTCACGACATATAAAGAATAACCTTTTTTTTTTTTTTTTTTTACACCGCATGGTAATAACACAAATGGGTAAATGAGAAAAGGATTGTTTTTTTTTATATTATTTTTTGGTGAATAGCTAAATTAGTACATTAATTCTGGGAATCTTCTCCGTACATATATTTCCCCAGTTATTTTTGAGAAACTGCAACCTTTTATATGAACAGCTCTTTCCACTTTTGGCACAATATCTTACTCTCTTTTCAACATGATGATGGCAAAATGAAACCGCAGCGTGTTCCTCTGAATTAGGGTAAGTGTACCAAAAAGTAGAAAGAAAAGTGGTGGGCGTTTCATCTTTTGGTCTATTTGCCATTTTTTCACCAATTTAAAGGAAATAAGACTGCCACTATTTGTTACCACGTTAACAAATGGGGAAGATAGCTACCCTTTGCCATTTTTTTGTGTATGCACGGTGGCAAAAGTTATGCTTATCTGTGTTGTTACATAGGGGGGAGGGTGGAAATGGGCACATGAACGCGGATGCGTACATAAGTGTTTTTCCCTTCTTTCCTTACCCTTTTACTGCACCATTTATCTTCATATTTGTACAAAGCCGTGCGTATGCGCATGCGAAAGCGCACTAAGGTGATTATATATATATATATATATATATATATATATATATATATATATATATATATATATATATACACACGCACACATGCGTATATACATATGTACATTAGAACAGCATCGGTGTACAAAACTGTTCTCCTAAAATGTAGTCGGTGCATGTAGAATGGCAAAATGTTCTCCGCTTACGCGGCAGTGTGGATGGGCAAAGGAAGCTGAAAAGCGTTATCGCCGAACAAATTACAAAACATTTACTCTGTTTCACACGGACATTAATGCTTCAAATTTTAGCCATTTCGATCAAATGCACCCGCTCACTCCTCATGTTCATGTATAGCAGCACTTTGCAAAATGAAAAAGTTTCTTATATGATGGAAAATTTCCAGCGGTGGTATCCATATTTCCTTATTACAAAAAATGTACCTTTAAAGGTAATCGCCAAAGTTGAAATTGCATGAACAGAAATGCGTTTTTTTTTTTTTTTTTTTTTTTTTTTTTCTAGCCAATTAATTTAACCTTTCGGTCAGAATTTTCTTCCCTGTGTGCGCTATTATTTTGGTACTGCTTAGACAGGAGATAGTAAAAATATTTATTCTTGATTTTTTGCTTGTTATAGGCCTGCACGTGGAGGGGGGTTAAGAAAGCAATTAGCTTTTATATCACTACATATGTTCATGCACATGTACATATAATATGTATGTGCATGTGGAAAGTTTTTCTACCTGCGTTATGTTCAGAATATCAACGTTTTTCAAGCTGTTTATGTGCTTCATAAAAAGGGGAATAAAGACGTTATAAAAATTGATATCGCTAAAAGATAAATAGGCAAGGGATCTTAGCAGAGAAGCTAACGTGCTGAGGCTCATAAAATAAACATTTTTGCATATATATATTGATAAGACCTGTAAAAGGGTGTAATTTTCTACTTTTATATTGTTATATAGATCTACAATTTCTTTTTTTTTTTCCATATTATCAATGGGACCCTTTTCACTATATATACGTTTTTTATAATTCAACCAGGGGTAGCTACTATATATGATATTCCGTATGGTATGATTAAATCTATTTTTCTTAGTAACTTTTTGCTTTGTGAAATTTAACAAATGGTGCAAATAGGTAGCCATTATGTTGGGTTTGCAAAGATTGTTAATATACAAATCGATAATCCTGTGTGTAAGGCTATAAATAAAAGATTCTTTATAGTATTTATTTGTGTGTGATAAAAAAATTAAAAGACTTTTAATTTCGGTGCTATCAAAATTGTTTAATATATAATGTTCATTATTTTTTATTACATTAAGAATTTTATTCTGTAGAACTTTAAAATAGGTGCAATTATTGTGTACATTTAGGGATAGTAACGAGTCTGCTATATGGAAAATGTGCCCAATGTAGTAGTTATCAATAAAGAGTAGCCTTTTCTTATAATGAACAATTGCATAATCATCACTATCGGTTACTATATTGGTACCTTTGCTTATGTCAATTGTTACCCCATCTAAATGTTCACCCAAATGAGTCATAACCTCTGCACATTTTTCATAGCTGAATTGGTAAAATAAATTCTCCTTCAAAAAATTATTGTACGCTACGATTATTCTCTCTTCGCTGTGTTGATCATTCCCATGATTTTCTTGACAATTCACAAAATTTTCGTTCTTTATTTCCCTCATTCTATACTCGTCGTCGCAAAATAGTTTTTTCCATTGCGACGTTGATGAATTGAATTTTACATCCTCACTCCTTTCGACGTTTTCCAAATGAATGCTAATTCGCTGTGCATCCTGAAAGCAGTTCTTATTTGTCGTCTTCGAATTAGCAAAAAAGGAATAAAAATTTAGGCCATCACTGTACAATTTGTTCTTAAAAAAGGTATAGTTATCCCTATTAATGTTTTTTATTTCGTCTATGTAAATGGCAGTTGGTTGGTTAATTTCTCCACTGGAACATGCATGCGTTTGTCCGCGTTCAGGGGGGATAATTTCCTTGCCACTGTTGCTGTCATTGATATGCATGCTGCTCTTGCTGGTCTGATATGCATGCCCCATATGTGTCCCCCCCTCGATCTGAAAATTATCCTCATACCTGGCTATACTTCTAACCAAATCGTTGCAAACGTATTTGTTAAATGTTATATTTTCCTTTTTGTACATGGCGTACAATCGTGCCAACATGCAAAGCTCATACCGGTTAGCATTTTCTAGGTAAACATTTTTGTTCAATTTTTTGGCTAAGAGGGAAAAAAGATCCATATCGATAAATTTTATGTTGTGTAAAAAATGCAAAATGTTTAATAAAAGGTAATTGTTGAACGTGTAAAATTCTTCGGTAAGTATCTCAATAATGGGTATAATATGACCACGTAGATGGGTATTAAGACTTATATGATCATCTGTATCTTTTATGAGACTAAGACATTCTATATATTTGTATATAAGTATAGGTTCAACTTGATTGTTCATTATAAAACTCTTTATGCTGGTATATAAGCTTACATTTTTAATATTTAAAATGGAAAAATAGTAAAAAAACATCATTAAGTAATTAATACTACTGCTTTTTAGGATATCCCCTTCCCTATGTGAAGAGTATAACATGTCAAATGCTTCACTTAACTTTGTTAACAAATTCTGATCATACACTTTTTCCATATAACATAAATAAAGAGTGGAAAAAATGTCTACATATTGTAGTTTTTTTTTTTTATTAGTAATATTCGAAATGGATGCACAATATTTTTGAACATGTTCATATATGTATTCTTTGTACTCGTCAATATACCGTTTCTTTCTTTCTTCCGACCATTTTCCCTTCAAAATTGCGAGGGTCAAATTGGGGAATAAATCCTCTTCTCTGCATGAGTTCATAACATTCTTGAACGCGTCACTAGGAGCGGACCTTTCCTCAGGAGAGTCACCCTTTCCAGGGGTGTCCCCTTCCTCCCAAACGTCTTTTTCTTTATTACCATTTTCTGCATTTCCACCTTTCCGAATCTTCCGACTGTTTTTCCTTTCGCTGGAATAGGGAACCCTCCTCTCTAAAGTACGCCAACTCGTTTTGAGTAAATACTTTCTGGAGCCATTCAAACGACAGAATTTTTCTAAAATTGGGCTTCTTAAAGGAAGACCCTTAAAAAGAACATTTTTGGCGAACATTTTTTTTGGGACCAACGTGGGCATATATCACATGTCTACACTGTGAAACGTGGTGGGAGCGTCACTTCTATAGGCAACCTGTCTCTCCTTTTTCGCAAAAAAGGGAAATGGTCCACATGATAATGTAGGGAAAAAACAGAAATGCGAACTGAGCTAAAAAGGGTCTTCACGGTAAAACAAAAAAGTACTATAACACGGCTAATTGGATCCGTCGATTTTGGAATGACAAAAGTGAACGACCGCCCTTGCGATGGCTACTCCTTCTCGAGGATGTTGTCCACAAGGTTAAACTGGACAGCCTCGTCCGCGTTAAAATACCTGTCCCTCTCTAAAATTTCAGAAATAACCTTTTTCTCTTTTTCCGTGTTTTTCGCAATAATATCTATAACTTTTTTTTTGGTATTCATAATTTCCTTATTTTGTATTTCTATGTTTGTAGCTTGGTTGAAAGGAATCACTGAGTAGGATTGCTTTAAGCAGAAGGAAGCATTCTTTAGGGAAAAACGAAAGTTTTTTTTCCCACTACTAGCTAGTATGCATGCTATACCATATGCTTTACCTAAACAGTAGGTATACACATCAGAAGATATATAGTTAATTACATCAACAATAGATATTACATCTGTAATTCCGTTCAAGTTTACTATCTTATTGTTCTCTAAATCACCTGTACTGTTAATGTATAAATGAATGGGTTTTCTCTTCGATTCATATTCTAAATATAGTAGTTGGGAAATTATATTTTCAGTTATGTGTGGATAAATAGGGGATGATAAGAAAATGATTCTTTTCGATAGCAACAAAGAGGGAATGTTGATGTTGTGTTTATGGTATTCATTATCGGCATATTTTAATTTCATATTTAACCTTAACAATTTCGATTTGTTAACGACAAAACTAAATGGAGTTGTAGCTTTTTTACATGCACAAAAATGAATGCAAGCTGACAGTAGCACCAGGAAAAACGGACGCATTTTTACTCACAGTGGGGCTTCTTGCCTTGCGCTTACACTCACAGTTTGTACTTTCGTTCAGGTTTCTGCTTCCATTCGTGCGGTTGCTCATATTTACACGCACAGTAATACTCGCGCATATTTTAATATAAACTGGGAAGCAATTGCTTCAAAAAAATACGATGTAATGCTCGTGACTAGTTGTATAACTCGTCACATGTTCGAAAAGGAGGAATGAACGCAACTCAAATGAATATGGTACAGAATAGAGGTTTCGTTTTACAGCCGAGCTAGTCACTTTGATATGTCCGCGGTATAAAATGGGGCTTCGACTTTGCAGGAAAAAAAAAAAAAAAAAAAAAAAAGAGCACAAGCATGTTCGCGCAAGTAGGAGAGCTTGTACACCCAATGTGCAGCTTGCAAATGGGAATTTTATTGCATAAGAAAATTAAAATAGTGGTGGAAGAAAAATTTATTTTCCCCCATTTGGGCAAAAAGAAAAAAAGAAAAAAATTCTTCTCTTTGTTATTCCTTCCGATGGTAAAAACTCTCATTCTTGTCATTATTTTTCAAAGAATGTGTGCTCAAAAGGAAGGATAAATAAAGGGAGAAATAATATAAAAGAGGGGAAGAAAAGTCGACCTGAACAAGTCATGTATCAAGAGGAAGGCGGTGCAAAAGGGACGAACCACAGCAATGTTGCAATGACGCGGTAGTGAAGTTGTACTAACTCCAACGTGGCTGTGTCGAAACAATTTTGGTTCTTCCCCGCTTTCTCACGAGGCACGGAAGGAAGGCTGTTCACATCGCACTTTTTAAGAAGATGAGAAATTGTCTTCAATGTAAGCCTTAATTAAGCTAGCTTCTACTTCCATTTCTTCCATCGTTCTGATAGCAGTGCTAAAATGAAAGCGTAAAAAAAAAAAAAAAAAAAAAAAAAAAGGAGAATGAATCCAAGTGAATGGAAAATAAAATGAAAATTACCGAGAATGGAAATGAGGCAAAACGTGGGTGATTTAAAAAGGAAGGAAGCAGTAATTTAACCACCACTAATGGACACCCAATGGAGAAATACATGTACAGACACGCATGGAAGCGCAAGAACATGCGCCCCTCTCCTCTTGTGCGCGTGTCCCCTTTTGTCGTACTCGAATTCCTCCAGTTTGAAGGTTTCCTCGGGAGGAAGTTGTGCCTGAACATTAATCAAATTATTGCAAGAGTCACATTTAATATTTCTACCGTAGCCAACATTAAGCTTGTTAAGATCCTTATATATGTTGTCATTGTTTCCATAGTCGGAGTATTTCCTTGGAATTATATGAATATGTACATGTTCTACTGTTTGCCCAGCATCTTTTCCATCTTGAATCGCAATAGAAAAATTTTCGGCATTATATAATTTCCCAATAATATAACACATAAAATTCGATAATAAGTTTATGTCTATAATTTCTTCTATGTCTAAATCACTGTACTTTTTTTTTTTTTTTAATGTAGCTAATAATATATGACCTGGTAAGAGAGGTTTGTTATTTAAAAAACCATACGAATGTTTGGTCGTTATAAATATCTCCCTTTTGTCAATCTCGTAAATTCCAAATTCGTATCTTTCGCAAGTGTTATCTTTATTCCACCCTATCTTTTCTAATATCTCTTTATACTTTTCCATCTTTAAATTGGGTATAAAAAAAAAGGGAGAAAAAATCACGAGCTCAGCGAGGGTCAACCCCGTGCGGGTGTTTGTCAATTGGTTAACGTCGAAATGGTAGGAGGCTCAAAAGGAGAGGAGAACAACTGGTAAAAAATGGCAAAATGATGGCAGAGAAGTGGTAACAAATTGGCAAAATGGCGGCAGAGAAGTGGTAACAAATTGGCAAAATAGCGGCAGAGAAATGGTAACAAATGGGAAAAACACCCTAAAATGGTGTCGAAAACCGCAGAAAAGGTGCTGGGAAAATATTGAAATGCGGCTGTGATAACGCTAAAAGGTTAATGCGAAGCAAAAATGAGATAACGCGAGGTGAGCATATTAAGCTGGACGAAAAGCATAATAAAACTTCGTGTATATGCTTTATTTTTAAAGCGACATAGAAGCATAAGAGCGCACGTCCTGTATAAGTGGTTTCAGTATGTGACACAATATAACTATATAATATGATTATGTGCACATAATTATGCCCCTTTTTGCCATTTGGAGATATCTTCTAAATTCAGAACTTATTGAACCACATGAAATAAAAAATACGCAAGTGCTCTTTTTGCAAATTATTTGCCTAGATTGTTCCACAATGTAACTCTATACATTTTTTGCAAATTGTAGTGCACTGCATGCTTTTCTGATAATGTCCACAAAATGCATAGATGTGAAAAAGGGTTGTGTGCATACATTCGTGGCAATACTCATGCATTAGTCTGCACAAATAGGCCCACATGTTCTTACACATTTACATATACATATGCGCACTGCTTGCACCGAAATTAGTAGCATTTACCTTTCGAGCTTATTACTTTTTTACATTATTACACCTTACCTTTTTCACTAATTTCGTATTTTACACCATAGGGCTTAGTTGGATAGTCTAAATTTTTGAGAACGTTTGCAATAATGACATGCATTTTAATGGTAATTAGAGGGAATATATGTGCACATTTCAATTTTGACAAGAAATCCATTCGAATGTGTTTATCCTTTTTTTTTTTTTTTTTTTTTCTTTGGACTCAACTGTGTCATAAAACCAAGGTTCATTTTTGAGATAATAATTTTATATATGAACTTGCATGACATTTTTTATACATATATTTCAACATGTTTACTAAAAAGGGTTAATACTGCTCATGATTTTTTTTTTTTTTTTTTTTTTTTTTGGATAGCATTATGAATAGTTAAAATAAGAAAAAGTGGTTAGGTATTACTCCATTTTTTGTTAATTTGTTTTGTAATTTATGTGTTTTATTTAAGTGGTAATTTTGGAAATTGTCACAAAATTTTTAATTTTTAATTTTTGACATGACTTTGCCACTTTTTTTTCTCTCTTTCTGGTAATAATTTGAACATGTACTGTGTATATACATTTATACGAACAAATTTGCATACATAAATATGTACATTCTCGTATATGTGCGCGTATATGTGAGTATGTAAGTATGTATGTATATATGGATATGTATATATGCTTACCTTTTTTCGTTGTACATTTTTTGCTGCGCGTTTTTTCACTCTTAACCTTTTAAAAATTTTTTTTTTTTGCCTTTTTTTCATTTTAAAAAATATAATGAAAAGAACAAAAAGCCATATGCATAGGAAACTTATATATATGCAAATTTTTTAATTTTTTTAAAATGAATGAATATATAAGATGAAGGAACTTAATTAAAGAGCTAAGCATCGATTTACAATGTTAATAATATTGTATATATAATGCAGATAATTTCAAATGTAAAGTTTTTTTCAGCGTATGTTTCACTTCACCTTTTCTCTTTTGCTATCTTTCCTTACTTATCTTTAACCCATAAAGTGATTTTATTTTAAAAGAAAAATATTTTTAATAGCAAAAGTGAGGGGGCGAAAAGTGGGAGAATACAGGAAGGAAAACGGAAGAAAGCGGAAGTAAGCGGAAGTAAGCGGAAGTAAGCGGAAGTAAGCGGAAGAAAACGGAAGAAAACGGAAGAATACAGAAAAATAACAGGGAACAATGAATATATTTAAGCAAAAGGAAAACACAACAAGTTCTATATCGCATGTTTTAATGAGTAAAAAGCAATTTTATTCAAAATGAAAATTAGTAACTGAACGGCACATGTGGGATGCTGCATATGTTCATATATAAAAACGTTGCGTTAACGAATTGGTGTATTTTCCCAGTGGGCGTATATAATGCATATATGTTTAATATATAAGCACCCATTTTTATGCACCACGGTTGTAGTATATTTTCTATCATAAGTACATACCCGCAAGTGTAACATATATTTCCCTTCATAATTACTTACCTGTACGTGTAATGTTTTTCGCGTTTTTTCCTGCACGTGCAATGTTTTTCCCGTTTTTTCCTGCACGTGTAATGTTTTTCCCGTTTTTTCCTGCACGTGTAACATTTTTACTTCTTTTTTTTCCTGAACAGATAAGCATAAGGTAAAATTTACTGAACCGATAATATCAATAAGACAGTTAGAAGAAAAAGATATAAACGAAGTGAGGCAGTTGTTGTATGACCATTTTAACTCCTTAACGTTACCCGCAGTTGTGTACTGGTCTATACAACATATTTACGATTTGCTAGTTATAATTGTTATAAATTATATATTTTTCCTAGATTTAAAGAAAATATTTTATTTTCTCATAATATTTTTAATATATTTATACATAAGAGCCAAGTTAGAATTTTTAAATCATATAAGAAAAGACTGTCCCGATTTAGAAAATTTATACAAAAGTTATATAAACGTGGAAGGATGTAATTTTTGGGTAGCAGAAGTTTTTGATAATAATTTTGGATCAGCTAGTAGAACAACATGTAGTGACATACATGAGAGAGAAAAAGTTATATTAGAACAAGAAGAACAAGAAAGGATGTTAAGTAGTGACAAGACCAATTTAGATAGCAAACATTCGGATGCAGAAAATAGTGATGGCTTAAATGAATTAAATACATCAGTAAATAAAAATACAAATAAACATCATGAAGAAGGGGGAGATAGCAACCCAAATGATGTCGAAATGACGAAGTATGACACTGCTAATCAAACGAATAGTAAAAAGGATAACGATGAGGAAAACGAAAATTGCAACCATAGTGATAAAAATGCGAATACGCCTGACTCACCGAATGGTGATGTATGCGCTTCCAGTAATTATAACGATATTTATTACAAAGTAAACAATTCTGCTTCGCTGAGTAGCGTAGCAAAGGATGGAGAAAAAAAGGGATACGATAAAGGGGAGAATAAGGGTGAGGATGACCCAGGCGAAGGTTGGAATAATCAATTTAAAGACGGCTTGAACCGTGGAAATTCGAAACATTTTGGTGATAGTAACAATGGTAAGGAAGAAAAGGGTAACCGGGGAAATGCAAACAGTCCAAACAAATTGGAGAATTACGGAAAGGATGAGAAGGAAAAGAGTGATTCCACGAGCGGAGAAAAGGGAAAGGTCTTGTGTAATATAGGCGATATCGCTAATAAGCAATTAATTGATAGCAGAAGGAATGTGCCGTTTAGGTTCAACGATTTTAGGAGAAATATATTTAACACTAGGACAAACGATGATGAAGATTCCAATTTTCTTTTTGTAAATAGGAAAATAGTTGGTTGTGTTGGTATTGTTCCATTCAAAGGAGATAATTCCATTGCACAGCTAGTTCGTATGGTTGTAAAGAAGGATAACAGAAGAATGAGGATAGGAAGTAGGTTATTAACACAGTTGGAAAATTTTGCCCATGAACAGAATTATCAAGAATTAAAAGTATTTACGAATAACTTAAATACGGATAGTTTATATTTTGTTAAACAGAATGGATTTAATTTGTCCCAAATTGTGAGGAGGGGGCTAATGAGAGGCGATTTGTTAATATGGTCCAAAATTCTCAACAAAGATGATTTTTATAAGTTCAACTCCCCAGGTAATAACAAATACGTGAAATCGATGAATTTAGGGGAATATTGATTTTTTTTTTTTTTTTTTTTTTGTCGTACGCGGCTGGAAAAAACGAAACAAAGGCGAAACGGAAGAGAGAGAGAAAAAAAAGGAGAAATAAAAAATAAAGTGTAGAATAAAACCCCCATAGCGTCATTTTTGTTGCTTCCAGCACAGCTTTTTTTTTTTTTTTTTTTTAATTTTAATATTGCTTTAACGTTTTTGAATGATTTTGTAAATTATTAATTTTTTCCGTTTGTTTATGCACCCACATTTGTACATAAGAGTTATGTACCTGTGTATATATGTGTATATGTGTATATGTGTACATGTAATGGTGTCTGTGCCATTTTAGTTGTCATAAATATCATACTTAAATTCTTTCCAACGTTCTGTCTATAAAACGTCTCACCGCATAACTACCTCCAATTTACCGATTCCGATAAACGGAACCTCGTTATCTTGGAGTCGAATTAATCGAATCGCGTTATCGCGTTAGCCGTTTTATTTCTTATCACTTTTTAGTTGCAGCATATGTATTTGTAAAGCTGAATTTTTTTTTTTTTTTTTTTTTTATCGCAAAAAATTTTATGTAAATGAAAATGATAAATGTTGGACTCCTTTTTTTTTTTTTTTTTTTTTTACAGATATACAGAGTTGCACTAATAACATACTGGATTAATAGTCCGTCCTAATTCTTGTGCCACCTTTGCATTTTTTATGCTCGTACGCGTACATATGTGTGTGCAGATGCATGTCAAAATGTATGTTCACACGGTCACGCGCATTATGACGGTGTAAACTATGCATTTCCTCATTTTAAAAAAATACCCAAGTGCAACCTATCCATCCATAAATGGCCAAATGGATATGCGTTTTTGCTGTAATTTAAAACCAGTAGCATATAAAATAATTTACACAAACTTGCAAGCAAAAATGATGTATACCTTTTACATGAACTGTTCATGTTTTTTCACGAAATTTTCCAAATGGCTGTAAAAAAAAAAAAAAAAAAAAAAAGTCCAAAATGGCTAGCTGCGTATTACCTCTTTTTTATCGTTTTTTGCGGAATTGGGCCTGCAATGATAAACTGAGGATACTGTCCAATTTTCTCTTTTATATTAAAAACGGCTTTTTGCAAATGGTCAGAAAAGTACGAATTTAGGACAATCCGGAGATGGTAATTGTCACTCCACTTTTTCATTATGTCCAACTTTTTAAGCTCACTGTACACTTTTTCTGCCTTCGAAGGTGGGGAAAAAATATTGTAGTGAAAAAACGGCATGGTGATGAAATAGCGGCGAGAGGAAATGGCGTGTTGGGGTTGGGGGAACAAAATTCACCGGTATGCCCAGATCAACACCATCATAGGGGACATTTTGTCGACACGCAAAGGTAGGAAATATAAAGGTGGGGAAAGGGTCAGAAAGTGTATCACGTGACGTGCATACAACAATATGTGTGGCATAAAATATGCGTCGCAAAAGATTCTCAATGTATTACATTGTTGTGCACGCGGGTTGTTCTGGAGATGGCACTTTTTTTTGTTCCACTTAGGAAGGCTTTCCTCATTTTTGCCTTTACTCTAAAGGCGGAACTAACATTGTAGGCGTAACATATCAGTAAAAAGAAAATTGGGAAGTGCAAGTTCATTTTTTCTTGATTTCATTTTCTCTTCTTTTTTCCCCAACTCTCTCTTCATAACGAGTTCCGCATTTGTGAAATGTGCAATCTTCCTAAATATCACTAACTAATGGTCTCATTTTTATCGTTTTATCTCTCTCCCTTTTTATGAACAAAAAATTTAGCCTAACGGAATTCATGTGTAGCGAAGATACTATGTGATCAGTCATGAACACACACACATCGTTAGTTACTTCCGTGCGCTGTCCTGAAATAAGCGCTTCATGCCACATTTGAAAGGCACAATGGGCATACATGCGCACAAGTAGCATAAAATTTGTTGCCTATTTTTTGAAAACTTTAAAGATGCCCTTTTCCTTTTTTTTTTTCATAAAAAGAGCAAAGTAACGTTGCAGAATGGTGAAAATTCGTCTTGTGAAGTCCCCAAAAAAAAAAAAAAAAAATAAATAAAATAAAATAATAAAATAAAATAAAATAAAATTATATAATAAGAATAGGTATATACATAAAGAAGCTAATAAACAAATAAGGAAAGAAAGAAAACTGTTTTGTCACTTCACCGAATTGTACAATTTGTGCGCATGTTCTACTTTGTTCTTATTTTTGTTTTTCCCTTTTTTTTTTTTTTTTTTTTTTGCTTGCTTCTAATTTTTTAAGCACGCAACCGCGAATTCGAGTTACGAAATTTACTCATAAAAGGGGCTTGAGAGCTTACAGTTAGATAAGCTATATATGGTTTATTCTGCACATCGTCCTCCCTTTGCACCGGTTCCTCACATTTTTTTAACGTTGTTTTTATACCTCCTTCCCCCCTTTTATGGCCGAAAGAAAATACCAGTCATTTACCTTGCCCATTCCTCACTTTTCTCCCAATCTTATATTTAATCCAGACGAATATGATTTTTACAAAATAAAGCACAAAGAGGGCCATAAGGCAAGCCCAAATGGTAATAAGGTGAAAAAGGGCGCAAATGAAAGTGTGGAGGGTTCACCTAAAAACAGAAACGGAAGCGACAACGAAAGAGGTAGCAGGAGCTGGAGCGGGAGCGAGAGCGGAGAGGAAAGTGAAAATGAAAAGGTGTTCATGAGGTATCTCAAAAATATTGGGAAAAGAGACGTCAGCAAGCGTGGCGACAACCAGGGTAGTAAAAGTAGCCCCTGCAGCCGCGACAGCGGAAAGGATAGCTCCAGTGTGGCGAAAGATCAACCTGGGGGTAATTCTAATGAATTGGGTGTTGTGAGGAAGAAGGTACACCTGTTTGAAAAGTATCCGCATATTACTATAAAGGAAGAACTGAAGATGGAATGGCTATATCACATGGTACCCAAGTCGTTTGTCACAAGAAGGGTCAATATCAGTGCTTTCGAAGAAGAATGCAGACGCGTACGGGAACGCCTCAAGGTGAGACCGTGTCACGTGAGGACGGAAGTCGATGAGGAGGAAGAAGAGGGGGAAGAAGAGAAGGAAGAAGAGGGGGAAGAAGAGAAGGAAGAAGAGAAGGAAGAAGAGGAGGAAGAAGAGGGGGAAGAAGAGGGGGAAGAAGAGAAGGATGAAGAGGAGGAAGAAGAGAAGGAAGAAGCGAGGAAGGAAGAAGCGAGGAAGGAAGAGGAAGAAGGGGACAATAAGAGGGACGAAACAGATGACGCCGGGGAAGAGACCGCGGCGCGCGCGAAGAGCAAGATTTATAGTCGCCTGATAAGGGTGCTTCTGTCGGGGGTGCGCACCCCGAGCGTGGAAGAAATCATCAATCATATAGTTTACCACAACTGTAACAACTGGCAGTACAAAATCGATATGGAGGTTCTAAAGAAGGTGGCAGACACTGAGAAAACGAGGAAAGTGTTGAATAGAACAAAGTGCTATTTGGACTGGTTACCAAAGATGGAAAGTAATCCATTTAGTAAGTACGAAATTATAGCAAAGTTAAAGGAAAAAACCATATCTAAAACGTTTAAACTAGTATGTGATTTTAATAATACCATTTTAAAATCATTATACATAAATCAAAATGTAATCAATATATTTTATACTCTAACAGAATATCCTACATATGCAAAAGATAGTTTAAAAAATTTATCCTCAGAAACAATTTTTATAATTTCTGTTTCCTTTTATCACCCTATTAGAGGTATAAAAATAGCTGAATATGATATTTTGTCTAATCAAACGTTAGCCCATTTAACAGATGTATTTTTTTGTTTTGATACATCTAATTATGGTTTTCCAAAATTTGCGGGTTCTCTTTACTATATCGATGGAATTCTCTATCCCGATTTGAGAAAAAAAGAAGCTCTTGATTATTCTACATGTATATTAAATTTTTATAAAAAAATGAAAAATAATGATTTTGTTAGACCCCCTTATAAAATACCACAACATAAAGCTACACTTAGAGATATAGAAATTCCACTTTATGAAAGATGTTGTTTTCTACATCAAGGTAATTGTGAACATAGGGTAGTTTTCACGAACGTTCGACAGCATAACAGCTATAGGGATAAAGAATTTTCACAATACCCTCTACGTACATTCAAACCTAATATTACACGGAAATTCTGTACATGTTGTCACAAAAATGAGGCAAAAAAAATTGTACTGGATTGTTACCTTTTGAAAGAAAATCCTTCCTATGTATGCAACGGTTGTTTTGACTTGTTCCTCCTAAATGAGAGTGGCGATTTCGTTGACCCTTCGATGAAGCATTTTGACTACATCAATGATGTGTGAGATTGTTCCAATTAATTTATTGCGTGTTGTTTTGCTGCACCGCAATGGGAAGGAGGATATGCTATATGCCAAATTTCAACCGTTTTATTATTCCACCTTTTGCGATATATCTATATATATATATATATTTTTTTTTTTTTTTTTTTTTCCACTCCATTTATTGTATCTATGCATTACGCATCATCCACCTGCTAGTATCATTTCCTTCCATTTCCGCAAGGTTTTTTTTTTTTTTTTTAAATAAAAAAAATTGTAACTTTTAAACACTTTTTTTTTCTAAGCATGATAACAGTTTGTTAAAAATTAAATTTATCCGTTCACTATTTTTTTTTCCCCCTCCGCGGGAGGATGACCGAAAATTTAGGAACAACCAACGTGAACTTTTCACCGTGCATACTTACGAAAATAAGCACGTATAAAAATATGTACTTATATGTATTATATATATTATATGTGCATAAATATATACCATCTTCACTTCTCTGCGAAAAATGCCGACGTGGAGGCGGCAGCACTGCTTGTCCCTTTTTCATTTGCTTAATAGACGGCGCATTAACTTTTGGCTCCCCTTTTTGCGGAGACCCTTTTTTTGAGGCATTATATTCATGCTTTTCGCCTAACGGCGCGTATACTACGGCACCACCGTTCCATGTACCTAAAAAGGTTATATATATACGTATGCATGTACGTATGCATGTACGTATGTATGCACGGATGTATTCACGGACGTATGTACGGATGTATATATATTTACATTACGCGCCGCAGTTCGTACTCGGACCGTATGCACGGCGATATTTATTTATGCAAGCAATTATGGGCGTGATTTTTCCCGCCGCTTTAATCCGCCTATATCCCTTCAATTCTTCCGAAAAAAACTCGAGCAAAGCAAAATAAAACTTGCGCACTGAGAATTGTACATGTTTTGTATGTCCATAACACAAAGTGCATGAATTAATTACGGTAAGCGCAAGTGCGTACGTATATATTTTAACGCGGCTACTTTTTTTCTTTCTTGAACTTTGCTTTATTTGAAATTTTTTAAAAATATCGAGTGTCAATTTTTTACCTGAATTGTTCATATTATTTTATGGAATTTTTTTTTTTTTTTTCCTTTTTGCCATAAAATTTTAAGAGTTGCAAGGAGAAAAGTAGATTTTAACTTTACCCTTTTATAATATAAAGTGAAAAACCATCAAGGAAAAAAAAAAGGGACCTCGTTTCGGTTGTTTTTTAAGCATTTCTGAAGCTCGCACGCAGATTAATCTATAAAAATGGGAAAATTGTAAGTTATCCCTGCGCAAAGGCGAGTAATTAATTGCGCAGTATTGTGCATAAATGTGAATAACATATGTGACCAAATATGCATACGTGCTATGCGTATATACATTTTTTTTTTTTGCATTGCAAGAGGAAAATCCACGAACGATTCGCTGAATTACTATATATAAGTCCCCCTTCTCAGCGAGAGCAAAGAGGAACCTGGAGGGCGCAAAAAGAGATAGATTTGATTTGTGCGTTCGCATTTTATCCACATCGTGCTTTACCTCTTTGCTTACCGCATTGATATTTTCTCCATTTTGTTCATTCCTTTTTGTCATGTGAATCTCTGCATTCGCGCGTATAAATTCACGTGAATGTACATTTCGGTGGGGCAGCACGAGCACCCGCATACGCATTTCCCTTGTGCGCACTGGTATGTGAATGCAAGTAATACACTAAATTACACGACAACCACTTCTCAGATTGAAACCTGGAAAAGTTGTGATAATGCTCAATGGGCGTAGAGCAGGGAAGAAGGCCATAATAATAAGCACCTATGAGAGTCAAACGAGGGAGAGACCATACAGCTATTGCCTAGTCGCTGGAATTGAAAAACACCCACTGAAAGTTACAAAAAGTATGTCCAAAAAGAAGATTGTCAAAAGGTCCAAAGTTAAGGCATTCGTGAAGTACATCAATGTGAACCATATCCTCCCAACCAGGTGCGCAAGAGAAATGACATCATCGCGTGGCAAATGCGACGAGAGCAGAACATTGCTAATGCCGCTCAGTGTATTGCACCTAGTTCACGTAAACGTTCCTGCGAACACTTTGTGGAAAGTCGATTAATTTTCTGTATTTCCTTCCTTTCCCCCTCGCAGGTATCAAGTAACCAACGATTTTGACGTTAAAAGCCTAGTCTCGGACGATATTTTAAGATCGAAAAATAAAAAGAAGGAAGTTAAAAAGTTGGGAAGAGTATTCAGAGACAAGTAAGTTTTGTGCACAACTTGCACAGTTGCAATTCTGTGCCCGTTTCGTGGGAGAAAAAAAAAAAAAAAAAAACGCCAATGATTCACTCGCCATCATTTTCGTTTCGCCTTTTGCGTTTCTCTGTTCGTACCCTCGGGTATGTATGCCACATTAATTTGTTTTCCTTCTCTCCCGTTTTCTAGATTTTTGGATCCTATTAATAAAAAAACAGGAGAAGTTTCCAAGGATATTTCCTTTTTGCACAAAAAATTATATTTCTGAGTTTATTTTCAGATTACCTTTTGCATAGTGATTTTTCTGAGTCTTTAATTTTTTTTTTATTTCTACGTTGAACTATATTTTGCTCAATTTTTTGCACACACTATATTTTTATATACTTTGCAAAAGAGTGAAACGTTTTAAAGCTAAAATGAAACTTTAAAAATATGAACGTTATTATCAAATGGATAGTAGAAAGATTGTGTATATTGTGGAATAAACCATTTTTGCAAAATATAGAATAGGGAAGAAAAGGAAGAGATGAAAAGAGGGGTTTGTGGCTGTGACATACCTCCGACCGATGTACACATTTGCGTCATACATCGAAGAAAGTTGGAGTAACGTTTTTACCCCAATTTCTCTCCCACTTTTACATACACACAATCATACGTGCAAAATGTACTCTTTTCCTTCCATCCCGTTTCCGTCTGTTCTTTTTTTCCAGCAAAATGAATTTTTAAAATGTTGTTAAACGGGTTAATGCCATGGTTTGGTTTATCGCTGGCGTGGAATAATGAAGGTGTGTGCCCCTCCCTCCCCCTCAGTAGTTAAAAAAGGAGCTAACTATATGGGGAGTGGCAAAATTAAAAAGTATCAAATGAAACAAATTGCGCAAGTGTAGCAAAAAAAAAAAAAAAAAAAAAAAAAAAAAGCAAATGGAGTAGATGAAACAGATAAAGATGGGGAAGAGATACGAAAAAACAAAAATAAGAGAAAGGATATATAAATGCCGGAGGTGGAATGGCAAAATGGCCAAACAAAAACGAATTTTAGTCATGTCAACTAAATGAATCTAAAATTGTGCAAAAAAGGAAGGCATATCGCCATGCAATGGTGCATCGTCGCCGTTAATTGGGGTCATTTGCAGCGCTTCTCGCCATTTGAAAGTAATATTATGATTCCTCTTCCCCGGAGGGCACTTTAATTATTTGCATGTACTGCATTACATTTTAGCATAGAGGTGAAAGTTCGCACGGTATGATAACTTCATGGGTTTATGCTATTTTATGCATTTATTTCTACTTCTTACAAATCATTTAGGCAATACTTTTCTATGAATTCGTAGAACATTCTTGCTTCAGCTGGACTATCCATGGCAAATGCAATGGCCTTAAGGGTACTTATTAAACGTATTCCTATAACTTTGGGTGACTTCAACAAGTTCTGTTCTGACTCTAGTAGGGATTCACAACTATTTCGATGAAGTATACAGTTTATGTCATTAAATTTGATAATTCGCACTTTATTATCTAGTGACAATTCAAAACATTTTTCTTTTAAAAAAATTTTAAAATGACACTGAATTTCATTTCCATCGGGAAATGCAACCTTAATTGTATTTCCATTTTTATATTTATCTATCCATTTTTCCAATGTCCAGTCTCCATAATCTCCATATATTTCGCTAGGATCGTGCTTGTAAATGTCTATGCTTGATTTGCTGTTTTTCAAGTCATTGTTTATGCAACACATGCTATTTCCCATTTTGACGTGGAAAAAAAATAAATAGATTAAAAAAAAAAAAAAAAAAAAAAAAAAAAAATTATAATTTTGGAAAAGGGTGCACTGCTCGATTCACAGCGTGGTTAGCTACGCACAACTACGTGGCAATGAAAAAGTGAGGCAATGTGGTAAAATTGAAAAACCCTACAACTTTTAAGAAAGGAAAAGTGGAGGGAACTGTTTTTAGAAAGTTGGGCCTGTAACTATCTGCGGTATTTTTTTTTTTTTTTTTTTCTTTACTCGAATACATAACAAATCGCAAAAAGGCAAAATTATGCACTAAAATAGAGAAAAAACGGAAAAACTTATCACTAATTAAGGGTAATGAAATTAAAAATGAATTTCTACATAACTACCAAACGCAAAACAGGTTTTGTAATTTTTTTTTTTTTTTTTTTTTTTTTTTTTTTTAATTAACATAACGTTTTAAAAATAGAACAACCAATTTTGCAGTCATGTGCACAAACTATTGGCTAAATAGTTTTAATATAACACAAAAAAAGGAGGGGAAAAAAATGGAAAATCTTCCATTCTAGGTAAAATGAAAATTCAATTTTACACCTTATCCGTACGTTTCATTTTTTGCACTTATTTTGCCAAGTGGCACACTAGTAAGCAGAGTGAAATTTTTAGTTTAAAAAATACAATTTTTCTGAACAAAATGAACTGTTCAGAATTTACAGTTTCGCATGAACAGCCAAAAAAAAAAAAAAAAAAAAAAAGCAAAAAAAGTCAAAAAAAAAAGAAGAAAAGAAGAAAATGTATGAGCAAATGTGCACTTGCACAATCGCTTAAAAAACACGTACAAATGTGCACGTGTACATTCTGATGCTGCACGCGGATATGTGCCCCTGCGTTGGGCAGGTAATTTCGTTTACGGGAAACTTTTGGCAACCCGCGAAGTGTGTCACTTTCTAATTCTTTATTACTTTTACATTATGACGTAGTCATAAAAAAAAAAAAAAAAAAAAAAAAAATTAACACACTTTTTTTCTGAACAAAAAATATATTGAACAAGCAACGACTAAGGAACCTCGTTTTGTTAAACTGAGGTTTAAATTTTTTTCTAAAATTCTGACCGTTGTTGCGACATTTTTCCTTGGATGTTCGAGAAAAGTAAAAATGAGAAAATAATTAATTCTTCATTTTGCACATACACCACTAAACGTACGCACACTGTGCCGTATATTTGCACGCAAGAACAGCCTTGCGTATATACGTGCAAAGGGAGAAATGCATCAATATGGAGAAATCAGCTGTATGTTTAGGGTGCAATTAACATTGTGAATTAACAGCGTTATAGACACATATGTAGAAATAAGATGGGATGTGATGGATCTCACTTGTTTTTTATTTTTTAAAAATTTAGAAAGTTCCTGGAAAATATTACGCCACGGCGCCCTGATTTTTTTTTTTTTTTTTTTTTTTTTTTTTTTGTCGCACGCATTAATACAGGCACGTTAACATGCACACGCATGCGCGTAAGCCCTATTTATGTGCCCACTCACACCGTTTCCCGTGTCGCCATATTTAGCTCACATCTTTTCTTGCATAGTTCCTTCTCGTTCTTCTTTCTCCATCTTCATCTTCATCTTCTTCCAAATGTGTTCCTCTTTTTTACAAGCGATGCTACCTTTCCAATGGGATGTAGCAGTGTCTCTATCCTTCCCTTTTCGCTGAGCTTTTTTTTTTTTTTTTTTTTTTTTCGCATTTCACCCTGCACCACTGTTTACGTTTTTTCCACTATGGGGAAGCACATCGCAAAGTCTTTTACCTTCCTGTAGCAAGTTTTTTTTTTTGTGCATGTATAGCCCTCAGTTTTTTGTCAGCAATTTTAAACACATCTGTTTTTAAGTTATTTCGTCCTATAACATATTTGATATTAAGGCAACCTTTCTTTTTGTCTGCATCTTCCCTTTTCGTTTTCCCCTGTATATCCCTATCATTTAAAAAATTTTCATTTTCTCTTGTATTATCTTCGTTGCATAGCTGCGAATATGTGCCCTGCTCATGCGAAACTGCACCGCTTCTGTAGCTGCTGGAAGCCGTCGTAGAAGTTCTCGAGATTTCGTGGTTTTCGATCGAGTAAAAATGAATGCTCTCACTTGTGCTTCCGCCACTTTCGCTATTGCCACTTTCGCCATTGCCACTTTTGCCACTGCCGCTTTTGCCGCTGCCACTTTCGCCACTGCCACTTTTGTTACGGTTTATACAAACTGCTTCCGCATTACAACTGACGCCCGTTGCATGTACAGTAGTATCGTTGTTACCTTTACCACTATGTAGCTCCTCCAAGAAGTGTTTAACGTAGGTACCTACCTCCCCATTGCATTTGTTATCTTTCACAGTAAGACCAAGTCTCTCCTTCAATTTTGTGGGATTACACAGATTTTTTTTTTTTTCTGAGCTGTTATTATGTATCCATCCTTTTTTCTTAAAATAGGTATTGCAATCATGAAATAATATTTGTGTGTCCAAAATTACGTCAAGAGGTGTCATTTTGTTTTCTATTTTTTTCAACAAATAGCAGCACTGGCATAACATCAATTTTTGCAGTTCTTCCCTTTCGAGGTTTTCTATGACCATCTTAGCTGCGTAGAAGTAGTCATTGCTGCGTAATTTGCGCTGGGCAAATCGATGGATGCATCCGTGGGCGCATCCGCGAGAACATCCGCGAGAACATCTTCTGAGGCCAATTCTAGTACAATCTTTACTCTGTTCGCTCCTGTCGCTGTAGTGGTTGGGCACGTCGCCAATTCGCCCCTTTGCGTTTGCCCCGTTGTGCGTGGCTTTTGCAGCCATTTTTGCGAGTAAAGCATTTCTTCTGCTTATTTTCTCTCTGTGGAAGTTGCAGAAATTGTCATACGTCATATTATTATTTCCGCTCTTATGCTCATGAATGAAATTGTATGATATGTTTATGCGCTCCTTCGTGTCTTTAACATAGTGAGAACAGTAGGTGCCCCCTTCTGTAGAGCGATCTTCTTGCTTTGGTAATGCACCTGCATTTCCGTAAATGTTGTAAGGGATAATGTAGTCCTTCAGCTTCAGATAGTTGTAATAGCTGAAGAGGACACCTTTCATTTCACTGTTTTTCCCGCACAGATCGCTCAGTTTGCTCAGATAGTTTCGATCGTTTCGGTCGTTTAGATCGTTTCGATTGTCCCGATCGCTCTTTCCGATCTCGTTACTCTCGCCGCTCTCTCTCCTCTCTCCTCGCTCTTCCTGTTCTTCGACTGCGCTATTGCGAACATTTTCCATGGTGCCGCTACAATTTGACGCTTTTCCGTCAGAGTTTTCCGTTTTTCTACACCTGTTCAGAATGTTCCTATCCTGGTCAAGCTGTTTCTTATTCATGTGAAGATCGACCGTGTTCACGCGTTGTATATACTTTTTCACGAGATAATTAATGCGAGGGAGGTTCTCCTCGTCCTTTTCTTCTGTGTCTCTTACCCCCGCGTCTTTCTTCGCCTCATTGCCTTCCCCCTCAAGGTGTCTATTTATGACGTAATTTTCGTCCCTAACAAAGGCAGGCTCTTTCTCCATACTTTGCAAACTTTTACCAGACCCACAACTAATTAGGATATTCTCCCCGCTTGAATTGCCTATTTTGACATTCCTTCTAAAAGCTGGGTGCCTTACGTACATGTGGCAGTACAGGTTAAGGAAATAGTCTTTCGCGGTTGAGTTCATTTTATATGAATTGTTCAGGTAGTTTCTGAAGGATTCATAATCCTTCTTCAGGTTGCTCCACACATCTCCCTGTGGGGGTATTTCAGCGCCCCCCCCTATGTTACCATTGTCGCTTTCCCCCTTCGTACTGTAGCTTCCCATCTTCGTGTTGCCTATTCTTCTTCCCATTGCCCCATAATAAATATTTCTGAGGCTGTTGTAGGCTGTCCTGAAGCAATTATAGGAAGACTCTTTTTTTCTCTTTTCTTGATTTAAAATATGCAGAACACAGTATTTGCACTTCTCAAATTCCTTTTTGTCTGAGGATATTTCCCCACCATCTTCGGTGATTTCACATCCTCCCATGACATCTCTCTTCCTCTTCGTAGGGGTTTTCAAAGACATGTTGCTTTCCCTTTTCGCCTCTGATATGGGGTTCTTTTTTTCCCATTTTTCCTTAAGAAATAAAATTTCATCTAATTTCTCCTTTGCTGTGAATGCCTTTTTGTCCTTTTCGCTAGTCCCTACATTATGTGTTCCCATTTTGAGTTTACCTTCTTTCGAAGTAGCATGAACAGGGTAATATATTTCAAACATTTTTTCTACATTAGTATGACTATTCAGTGGTGTCTGAAAATCCTTTGGACCACATATAGGTTCATTTACTCGGCTTTTCCACTTTTGCTTACAATTAAAAACGCTGTTAGCATCGTGTGATTTGCACATGTAGTTCTCGTTCCCCTCTCCTTGGTAGATGTTGGCGTCTAAAATGTCCCTGGATGTGTTAAGAAAAGGATTGGCAATTTTCCCGTTTCGCTTCTTCTCAATCTCGTTAATATGTCTAATGTTGAGAGATGCTTCGGATGGTCCATATTTCGATAGGCCATATGCCTCTCTTTCGATGGTGATCCCTTTTTCACTTTTTGCCCATGTTATGCTTTCTTCTCCTCCCATCTCTGTGCTGGGAACAATGCTCGTGATACCATCCTTTGTGCTGGCGTTTTTCTCCTTGTAGGACTCACTACATGGTTTTTCTACAATGTTGCCAAACTGCTTATTCACACATTCGATAAAGTTTGCGAGTATGTTTCTATCAATAACATCTTTAATATTAAATGTGTCGCTGTCTTTCTTATATATATTGCATTTATTTTTTTTCTTCTTTTTTCTCCTTTTTTCTTTCCTCTTGTCTGAATTTCCTCCGTTCATTGTTTCTTCGCTGCTCAAATTGGCGCTGCTCAAATTGGCGCTGTGCATATTGACGCTGTGCATATTGGCGCTATGCATATTGACGCTGTACAAGTTGACTCTATCGATTATGTCCTCTTCGCTCCCTCCGCTGCTACCGCTCCCACCGCTGTTCCTGTCTATAAGGGGTGTCATTCCTCTGCTTATTCCCAAATGGCCGTTGCATCCCTCCCGATTTCTTTCAGAAAACAATACTCCTTTGTGATCATACATTTTCTTCCTCTTTTTCACAGGTGTTGAACCGGAGCGACTACCTCGGTTCCTGCGGATGCTACTGCAACCTAAAATGCCTCTTTCCACATTCCCCGTTTTTGCGTCATTTTTATCTGTGTGCTCGCAGAAAAAATTGCGCTTCTTTTCATTCGTACCTTTACAATGCACATCCTCTTCTATATCAGAGGAGTGAAGGGGTAGGCCGTTCAGAAAATTTAAGCAGCTGTTGTCTTTTTCTGACCAATAATCTTCAGAAAAGGATAAATTACACTGACGTGTTTTTTTTTCTTCCGTAATTTTGTTTAAGACATCACAACTTCCATTTTTTCCATCAAAATAAACCTTATCTCTTTTTTTATCATTTACGTCCTTTATGTCAATAGAACTTTGCATGTTTCTCTGTTCATCATGTGCAAAGTTCCCATTAATACAAAGAAAATTGGGGGGAAGAAATACTAGGTTGGAATTTGACTGTCCATTTTGTCCCCCCTTTATAATGTTCATATGTTTATTTGAAAAGGCATGCAACTTTTTCATGGGCAGATGTTTTGCTTCTATGTCATAATTCTGTCTATGATTGTTTCGGCGTTTGCTGGCATGGCCATTCACACGATCGTTCGTATTATCATCCTTCTGCTTTTTACATTCCCTACTATTTCTCTTCTCACTCTCGCTGCCCTTTCTCTTCTCACTCTCGCTGCCCTTTCTCCTCTCACTTTCTCTTCCCTTTCTCTTCTCACTCTCGCTGCCCTTTCTCCTCTCACTCTCTCTTCCCTTTCTCTTCTCACTCACTTTTCCCTTCTTTCCTCTTTCCTCTTCAACCAGGTGCCTCCAATCTATCCTGTTTCGTATATCAAATGGACCTGGACGGTCAGTTTCATTTTGATCATTTCTTTCCCTCTGCTTGTTCGCATTTCCTTGATTTATCTTATTGCCTAGAATCTTCTGCCGTTTTATCTCTTCACAAGTTTCAATGTTTACATCTTCCTTGCCATTTAGATAATGAAAGGATTCAGTGTGAGACGCAATTCTGGAACCGCTTCCAAGTGCACCCTTTTTACATGTGTAATCGCCAGTTCCCTTTTCGTGAACAAATACAGATTGGTATCTGTCACTTAAATTTTCTTCTATCATTTTTTTTTTAAAAAAGGGGGATTCATCATAATGTTGAGAATGGGAATGTATTCCGCTAAACTTTTCTTAATTTTTTTTTTTCTCTTCCTTTTCCCTTTTTTTCTTTGCTCCTTTTTGCTCTTTTTTTCTTTGCTTGTTTTTTCTCGTTTTTGCTCGTTTTTGCTCTTCTTTTCACCTACTACCCAATTGTAAAAATGGGCTATACCGAACGTTCTATTAACTGAGTGTCACAGCTAAAGTGTTCTACCTCCACCGCCTGCGCGCATGCATACAAAAACATGTACAACAGATCTCAAGAATTATAGGGTGCACCAGGCGCAACGGATGTTCCTTGGGGTTATACTGGAACTATAGTCAGTACTATCTTCCGCGGGGGCGGAGTGCATAAACATGGAGAGAACAATTCCGAGTGTGTACCGGTTGAAGAAAAACGTCTCTCAACGCGGTGACCTACTCATCAGCAGCAACTGCAACTGTAGCTGCAACAGTCGATGTGGAGGAAAAGATGCAAATGGATGTGAAAAAATGGAAAATGGCTAGTTCACAAAAAGCATGCGTTTAGAAAAACGTATACCTGAGCTTAGGACTAGATGTAATATAGCCTGTATATATACAGGTAAAATTGCACGTACCAGTACGCTCAAAATGGAAAGCTAAATTTGAAAAAAGGGAAAACCTTAAAAAAAAAAAAAAATAAAGTAAAATAATGTTGTGGAAAGCCAAACAGGGTATAAAAACAGTAACTGTCCGAAAAACCCGATTCCCTCATGAAAAATTAAAAACGTGAAAAACGTACATGCAACGTGTGCAAAAAGAAGGGGTTCTAAATTTGGCAAAATAAAGTGTAGCTCGTATATTGTAGCTCGTATATTGTAGCTCATAAATTGTAGCTCGTAAATTGTAGCTCGTAAATTGATAAAAAAAAAAAAAAAAAAGGACAGTAGTCACGCAAAGTGCACAAATGCAGATACACACATGCATTTCAAAAGTGTTCACTAAACTGCGTAAGGTGATTATTCAGCTTTAGCGCTGTGGTGTATAACAAGGTGAAAACATTGTGTAATGTTTTGAACCCAGTATAATTTTGAGTCACGTAATCTTTCCTTATTTGCACATATGCGCGTATGCACATGTAAATGTAAGCTCAAGGAGGTGTATTCATAAGGAGGTATATTCACAAGGAGGTATATTCACAAGGAGGCGTATTCACAAGGAGGCGTATTCATAAGGAGGCATATTCACAAGAAGGCGTATGCTTAAGGGGAGGGGGGTATTCTCAAGGAAATGCTTACATACACTCACATATGTGCTTAGGTGCGCATATATAAATGTGTGCCGTGCCTACGTACTTGCGTGCATTTATTCATATAAGAACATTTACAAACACACACACATATGCATGCGTGCGTGCACACATAAATTTATTTTTTCTGTTCTGTGGGTCGACAAAAAAGGCCTAGATAGGGGGTGCACAGCTCGTAAAACTGGAATATGTAGCAACCCAACCAACGGGGTGGGTTAATGCAAGTGCACTTTTTTTTTTAGCAAAGTGCACATTGTCATATGAAGAAACAAATGAACATGTATATATATATATATATATATATGCATACTTTTGCTTTACATCTTAAGTGTGTATCGCGCTTTTACTCATTTTGTGAAAAATTGTTTGTGTTCACAAAGGATTCGCAAATAATGAAATAAAAATAAAAAAGAGTTATCGTCTATACACTGTTGCGAAACTGGAGGAAATTGCAAAGTACAGTTCTAAAATTTAGCAAAAATAGAAGCAACATTATTCTTTAAGCTTTAGTGCTACGCGTAAAGAGTAAAACGTAAATCACGAAATGTAAAGCGCTGATCGCATAGCGCATAGCGCAGAATGCAGAACGCAAAAGGTGAAAAAGTTTCAACAGGCTTTTTTGTGGAAAACACAAGTTTCCCATTTCACATGTTCGTAAGCAAGGGTTTTCACTATATACTCCCTGTTTTTCTCACTCGATTTCTGCCACACAATTCGCTTCCTACTACTTCGCTTGATAAGAAACAATTCTTTTTACCAAAGATTGAAAATGTAAATACAAAACCGAAAACGAAAGCACATGCACATGTGCATGTAAATATAAGTGCACATAAATTGAAGAAGAAAAAAAAAAAAAAAAAAAAATTTAAATCATCCAAAATGAAAGTATGAAAAAAAAAAAAAAAATAAAATAAAATGAATTATAAATGTACCTAAGAATAATGACAAATAAGTAAATTTATACCCTTATCTGTGCACAAACATCCCTTTTTTTTTTATTATCTTTAACTTTTTTTTGGCTTTTTCTTTAGGATACTTGTATAGACACATGAAATTCACAGTTCTCAAAAATATTTCTTATTGCAATAGAACTATGCAAAAAAAAAAAAAAGAAAAAAAAAGGAATGTAAGCACGTTTAAGAAATCGCAAAAAAAAAAAAAGCCATAAACGATGCGGAAAATATTTGCAAGTGCATCAAAAAAGTTATAGATTTCTTCTGCGCAAAAAAGGTATTCTTATTTTTTACGCGTCGTGCGTTTTACTTATATCTGCTATTTATGCTATTTATGCTATTTATGCTATTTATGCTATTTATGCTATTTATGCTATTTATGCTACTTATGCTACTTATGCTATTTACTCTATTTGCGCTATTTACGCTGTTTGTTTATTTTTTTTTTTTTTTTCGAGCTATTTGGTAAAAACGTTATATTTTGAAAAAAAAAAAAAAATTCGAGGTATGTCTATTAAGAATAAACGCACTTAGAAAGAAAATATAAACCTCTTCTTAAATCGCTTTTGCCAGTTTTTTAATCATTTTTCTGATTATCCCTTTGTCGATATGTGAGCGATTTTGCAAAAATGCATCCACGGCATTCGTCTTGTTCTATTAAGAGTAGTTACGAATTTTTCAAAAATTTACACGATATGGTACATGCAAAAGGAAACATTAAAATTGCTACTTCTTAGTACGTACGATCGTGTTAGTTGTGTACATATGGTAAGAAAAACAGGAGAGAATAGTTTCGTTACATTATTTCCCTGCTTTTTATTACATAAGAATGCGTGGGGGCGATAAAGAAAAAATAAGCAAACATGTTAGTAATAACCTTTTTAAGATCTACAGTATGTTCGAATAAAATAGGGAGGATAAATTTATTGCCACCGCTTTATTTTATTTTATTTTATTTTTTTTCTTAAAAAGTATAAACGCACATATATATGTGCACACATTTATGTTCTACATTTCCTTCTTTACTTTAAAAAAGGAAAAAATCTTAGTACTGCTGTACAGTTGCAAGGTTGAAAAAATGCATATACTTATCTACATACATAGAGTTATGTGGTACATGTGTGTTGGAGCACAATTTTGAAGAATGCATGATATGCGTATGTGTAATAATGCTCGTACTAACAAGCTTGCCACGCCTATTCTATGTGCACAGTTTTTAATCCATGTGTCATTTTACACTTTAATTTTTTTTTTTATAATTTGACTCCCACATTTTTATACAAGCCTTTTATGTATGCTAATGCAATGCTGCGATTAAGTGCTGCGACTGCGCAGTGATTTATGTTTTCGCTATATTATAAAATTAACAAATTGAATACCAAAACTGTAACAAAAGAAAAAAAAAAAAAAAAAAAAAAAAAAAAAATACGTATAAGCATACGCATAAAAAAAAAAAAATATATTTATGCAAACATCCTTATATATGTGTTCATAAAGGCATAAACGATAAAAAGGGTAAAGCAAAGGAACGCGAGTTACAAGCAGATAAGGAAAAAGCTTTTATAAACACATACGCAAAAATCTTCATAGCAGGGTCAATAATTTTACGCGTTGTTCTTCACGCACAGTTAGTCCAAACATAATAAGGGAAGATGGCTGATATTAACGACATAATATCTTCCATTTCTAGCAGCATAAAAGCCCCAACGAAAGATGACGTTATTTATTTAGGAGAATGCAGCGTAACGTAAGTGGCAACATATTTGAAAAAGAAAAGAAACCAGAGTTGGTCATATTATGAGAAACTTTTAAAATGAGAGCTAGAGTGTGTCACTATAATGGTACATATGAACATGAGAAGGGAGCCACAAATGGCAAATAAAGCAAATTGGAAGGGGGTGGTGGTGGTTTCCATTTGAGTATTTTTATATTTTTCCATGGGGGAGATGCACCGCTCTAGCTAGAATTGTGCTACATGTGCAACCGATTTTGCTTGTGACTATGAAATATGAGAATGTAACTTGCAGCATATATACATGGGGCTCTTCCCCCTTCCCCAAATACCCTATGTCTACCAAATGTCCCCCGTCTTCCAACTATTTACCTATCTAGCTAACAAATACATGCACGTTTACCATTTTGCAGGGGCTATAAGGACATATTCGAGGATGGCGTGTTTATCGATCTGCTCTCATTTGAAAGTTTAAGTCTGAAGTTTCTGAAGGACAATTATAATAGGATGAGTCAAACGAACTCGCAGAAGGAACACAGGTTTTACTTGAATATAAAAAAGAAGAAAAAATTATTGGAAAATATAGAAGTAAGTGAAGTAAAAAATTTAGCTATCAATGCTGAGGGAGGTTTTAACAGTAAGAAGGTGTACGAATATGAGGTTCATTATTCTATCTACGATTTGGAAACAAATACATATATAAAATTAGAAAAGTTGGATGAAAACACAAGAGCTATTTGTGAGAGTATTATAAATCATAAAAATGAAGAAAAGAAAGAAAATATAAATAAATGGATTAATGAAATAAAAGAAAGTAAGTATGCAAAAGATTTAATACAACTTCCTAACATAAAAATAAAAAATGAAAATATTCAATGTGCTGTGTGTAAATCGAAAAAAAACATTTGGTTAAATTTGTCAGATGGCTATATAGGATGTGGAAGAAAAATTTATAATTATGGTGGAGGATGTTTAAATAATGAAGAAGGTGCTTCTTTAAAACATTATTATGAAAGCGGAAAAATATACCCGTTGGTTGTTAAAATAGGTACTATTACGAAAGAAGGAGAAGCAGATGTTTTTTCCTATGCAGATGATGAAAATGATAGTGTAATAGATCCTTACATTGGCAGTCACCTAAAAAATTTAGGTATAAATATAATGAACTTAGAAAAAACAGAAATTACTACCTTAGAAAAAGAAATACAAGAGAATAAAAATATAAACTTTTCTTCCATACTTGATAAAAATATAGAAGTCATATGTGAACAGGGAAAAGTTGGGTTCGTAAATTTAGGAAATACATGTTACATGAATTGTGCATTACAAATTCTTTTATCCATTAAAGACATCAGTTATAGGTATCTTCAAAGTGTTCATGATTTTTTACGAAGTTTAGATATTTCGAAAAAAGCACATGAAGATTTATTTATGCAATACACCAAATTGTGTTACATGATTTTTCAGGATGATTATATAAAAAAAAAAAAAAGTTACATAAAAAAATTTAAAGATGAATGTACAAAACGAGATGTGCAGGTAAATTACGATAGTGATATTGACGAAGAGAACTGTGTTAGTATTAATCCAACCATGTTTAGAAATTGTCTCAACCAAAAAACCAACTCCTTCTGTAACAATAACCAACAGGATATATATGAGTACCTTGCATATCTTCTCAACGAATTGATAGACAACGAAAATAACATCTTCGATCGCCTTCTAAAGGGCGGAAGTAACAGCAGGAATTGCGCCGAAATGGACAAAACACTGGGAACCATCACACCAGAAGTGAATACTTCAGGGTGTAGTTCCCATATGCCCAAAGCAGATAGTGAAAGGTCCTTGTTTAACTTTTTCACCTTCGAAGTGGAACAAACCATAGTAAGCCAGGGGAGGAACAACAGTGTAAGTTCATTTCAAAATAATATACTATCATTGGACATCCCGCTGGATAGCTCTCTATTAAAGGAGCAAGGTGCAGCAGAAGGGGGCAGAGTAGACGAAACGGGTGCTGGTGCTGGTGCTGGGGGAGAGTTAGAGAATGTGAAAATTTCCCTAATCGATTGTCTAAAAAATTACGTAAAAAAGGACATTATAGAAGACTACTACTGCGAAAAGGAAAAAACAAGGGTATCAGCCGAGAAAAATGTGAAATTGAAAAACTTCCCTCCCTATCTTTTCATTCACCTCAAACGTTTTTATGCCGATGAAAATTGGTGTGCACAGAAAATTAACATCCCGGTGGAGGCAGACGAATACTTGGATCTCGAATTTATGAGGGCGGAAAAGGGGGTAGCTATGTCCATGGTTGCGAACGGTGCATCGAGCAGTGACGGTAATTTCGTTGCAACGGGAGGGCCATCCGTCGAAGAACAGTACGGGGACGTTTTGGCATCTCTGATTGACCTAGGTTTTGAAAAGGAGAAAGCGGTGGAAGCCATTAAAAAGGTTAAGGTAAAAAATGTAAACAATTGTATATCTTATATTTATGGAGAAGATTCAGTAGAGTTAGACGTTACGACAAGCAGCTCAAAAGACGAAGTCAATACGGACAAATTGGATTCCATTCTTAGTATGGGCATAAAAAAGGAGGTTGCCATGGCTTCCCTCCTTATAAATAAAAACGATTTGCAGAAGTCCATTGATTACATTTTCACTAACATGGATTTGCTCACGGAGGGAAAGTGTGACTTAATTATAAATAGCCACAAGTGTGACGACGGACCGGGTGAGGGGCGGCACATGCATGCGTGCATGTCTTCGTGAGAACCTACACATAGATTTCCTTTTTATGTACCACGTCAAAAGAACGACTACTCAAATTGGGAACAGCGATTAAAAGCGACGATTTGGGGTCAAATCTTTTGTGCATAAGCACGTAAACGTTAGCGTGCACAAAGGTACAAACAGTACATGCTTATTTATGAATTTTTTTTTTTTTCCCTACAGCCAACTACGAATTAGTAGCGTCCATAGAACACATAGGAAGGAACGCGAACTCGGGGCATTACATTTGCTATATAAAGGACAATTCTCTGTAAGAGCCTTTAATGGGGCGCACAAAACTGCGCTTTTTGCCGTTTGTCTGCGCTGGTGTAGGCGTGGGTGCTTACGTATACATATATATGCATATATATATATGTTTTTCCCCATTTACCATTTCCCTTTAAGGTGGTACGTGTGCAATGACAACAAGGTTGGATTGTGCAGTGCCAATTTTGGCAAGGACGTGGCATACATTCATCTATACAAACGAGTCTGAGTGCACCACCCCAGTTACAGCACCTTATGCCCGAAGACCACCCCAAGCTTGCCTCTTCATCCATGCTCTGAGTGTCTTATTAGCTCGTGATTTCGCCATCACATATGTGTATTTATGCGCATAAATATCTGTGCACGTTACAGACACGTGTGCATCCTTTTCACATTATCCACTGCACTTGTTGAACGTTACAAAAGTGTAAAAAAAAAAAAAAAAAAAAAAAAAAAAAAAAGTAAAAACGAAACTCATTAAATCTGCGAAGTGCGAATGTACGTAAAGACACCTTCCCAGAAAAAAAAAAAAAAAATAATAATAAAACATTTAAACATAATTTTGGTTTTTTTTTTTTTTTTTTTTTTTTTTTATTATTTTTTTTGCGTGTGTAAGTAGATTCCCCTCGCTATGGAGGATGGAATTTGCATTATAGACGTAGGTATACTTGTTATTATTTTGTTAATTTTATTTACAACTTGTCCAAAATAAACATTGTACGATTTCAAGTTTATTAAATCTTCCGTTTCCTTTTTGTTTAAGATTGTATTTTCATATACTGCTACCTTTATGAAGTTATTAAGCTTATATTCTTTGTATAGGGAGCTGAACATTTTATTTCTATAAAGGGCGAAAGATATATAATTTTCGTTCATAATAAATAAATATACATTACTTTCTTTTAAATGTGGTGTGATGGCTTCAAAGGGGGTATTTTTTACTGACAGCTTCATCATGGTATTTTTAACCATATGCATACGTACATGTGGTCTTGGCATATTTATGAGCAAATCCATTCTTAAATTTGGTGTCATCTTAAAACTGTTTAACTGAATTAACAATTTCGTTACTTTTAAAATTCTTCTCATCTTTCTCACCGTTTCTTCTTTTCCTTCCCTTGTATTTCGGTATCCACTGCACTTTCGGCTGTGCAAAGAGAATTTTCTATTATCTGTACAGGGACCATCTCTACGGTGTGTATTCGCACATGGCAATTTTATATAGAAAGCATTCGTATAGCTAGCACTTGTACAGTCAGCATTTAGGTGATAAGCATATGTATAGCCTGCATTTTCACAATATGTGTTTTGCCTTTCTCCCGCTAAGTAGCGATTATACGGGTAGTTTTTTTTTTTCCAAAAGAGCTTAACAACATTCTTCCTTGCTAATAATGTTCCATTTTTTTTGAGTGCCGCAGCTGATATGAATAAAGTATTTTCCCTAAAGGTGTCAGAAAATTCCAAGTATTTTTTTGAATGGTCAGGTAAATATATTCGGTAAATGAAAAACAGTAATAACACAAATGCTAATTGTCTGACATTTATCCGTATCGTAAACATCATATATATCCATAATACATACGCGTGTGTGCATTCATACGTACGTAATGTACGTATGCATATGTGTGGCTATCCTCAGTTTACGGAAGACGTGTGATAAATAATACGTTATTCATGTTTCGGGTGACTTTAAACTTTATAACGTAATAGTTGCCTTTTTTTTTTTTTTTTTTTTTTTTTTATAGCTAGCTGTTAAAAAAAAAAAAAAAAAAAGTTTACCCTAAGAACAGCATATTCATTTTACGAAAAAGTACTCTACGTTTTGTAACAACTATGTTTCCCTTGTGTGTTTACAGTTGTAATAAATTAGTTACATATTCATTTTAGTTCTTAATAATATGTATTTTTCATTTTTATCATTTTCTTGGTTATTTCATTTTATATATATATATTCCTAACTTTTTTTTAGGGGATACTATTTACTATCTTTGACCGCTATTCATAAGTTACTATATATATGTATATATATATTTGCATGAGTCTCTCCCTCCACCATTTGGAAAAAGTATGAATTTTTTTAGGAACTTCAAATAATGAATTAGAAAAACGGCCTAAAAGAATTACCACAAAAGCTTCGAGCTAATTTTAGTGCGCTATTTTTTTGTGATGCGCACGTTGGGGAATTTGACATTTACTGCATACGTGCATATTCATTTATATTTTGCATGCGTGTAACGATGACATCACGTATGCTGTGCATAGTCCCATGCATGAGCAACGTGCGATATGCATTATACACGTGTGTGTGATTTGTGGATAATTTGCATGTACATTTGCGCAAAGATAATACGTTTGTAAGGATATTAATTCATGCAAGAATACACAATTATTCGCGTATTTTCAAATTGGAACAAAAATTAAAACCCTTTAAGAGGTTATGTAAAAAAAAAAAGAAAAATGAATTAATCCCGTTAAAATATACAATTTTTGCGGTGTCCGCAGTTTTCCTTATCTCTTGCAAAAAGAGAGCATATACATACGTATAGTTATGCATGCTTGCGTATATATATATATATATACATGTAGTTATGCATTCGTACATACGCGCATGCATATATAGATATGTATGTATGCCTGCATATACGTATAGATATATTTGATAATAGCAGGGAACATTTGGAATAACATAATTTGCAGAATTGGAAGTTGCAAGGCTTTTGCATTATTCGCGTTAATTTCCCCCCTTCAGCAGGATTGATTTGCAAAATAGAGCATACGTGTTATGTGTGTTTTTCCCAAACATCGATCTAAGGAGGAAAATAAATCCATGTAATTTTGTCCATCATGCGTCTTCAATAGCTTTTATTTTTGAAAAGGGAAAATTTTATGTTGCGCAAACATTTGTAAAAATAAAAATGTACAATGCAATATCGCAATTACTAGGTCTGTATTCTGTATTTTTTTTTTTTGTGGAAATTGTACAAGCACGAGCGAACTTACTAGTGAGTAAAATTGCGCACACAGATTTTTCCAGCAAAACTATTCGCGCAAGAGTGAACTGTTAAGGCGGAAAGGGACAAACAGTAGCTGTGTGTGTGTGTGTGTATGTGTTTATATATATAAATTTTTGTGCGCACACGGACCAGTATACACGAACATGTACATGTTTATCAGCCAATACGTGCGTGCAATGTATGTGTGTGGCGCGCACCATTCACGGTTCGCAAAAATTAAACCTACATAATAAAAATAGGTGACCCATTTTTGTGTGCAAATAAATCGGCAAAGGGTAAAAAAGTTAGCAAAAAAAAAAAAAAAAAAAAAAAAAAATTCAATTATCCTGAGCAATCGAAGCGATGGCGACGTTGCAGGCGGTAGGGACAACTAATGAAAAAGACGGAGAAACGAAAAGTGAAGGGGAGAACGAAGAGAACGAAGTGGAAGTGAGTGAGATTTACAACAGAAACAGTTTTATTAATGGGAGGGGGGGAAGGCTTGTCCGAATCCTTTCCGAATTTGTAGGTGTTCAAGATTCTTTACGAGATGAAGGCATATTTTTTACTGTCGTAGTTTTTGGTTCATCGAGGGCTTTAAGTAAGGAAAAATATGAACTAAGAAAAAGAAGATATGAAAGAAAACTAACCAAACTAAACAAAAAAATGGAAAATAATGTTATATTAATAGATGAAGAGTTAGAAGAATATGAAAGATTAAAAAAAGATGTAGAGAAATTACATAAGTTAAAATGGACTACTGATTATTATACAAAAATTTTTGAACTTTCAAAAAAGTTAACCTTATTTTTTGCAACAGAAGAAGGAAAAAAAGCTGTTAATAATATATCAATACATTTACCAAAAGTTCATAATTTTTTACCAAACAAGAAAGGAGAAAAAAGTCAAAATAATTTCACAGTTGCTATATGTACAGGTGGAGGTCCTGGTTTTATGGAAGCAGCAAATAAAGGAAGTAGAGAAGCAAATGGAAGATCACTAGGTTTTATGATTTCTTTACCTTTTGAAAAAGGAGCAAATCAATATGTTGATAAAAATTTATCTTTTAAATTTCATTATTTTTTCACAAGAAAATTTTGGCTAGTCTATTTATCATTAGCTTTTATTATTTTACCAGGAGGGTTTGGAACCCTAGATGAGTTAATGGAAATACTAACATTAAAACAGTGTAAGAAGTTTAAAAGAAATGTTCCAATAATACTATTTGGAAAAGATTTCTGGTCTTCCATTTTAAACTTTAAAAAACTAGCAGAATATGGTTTAATATCACAGGATGATTTGAATTGCATATTTATGACAGACTGTATTGAGGAAGCATACATGTACGTAATTAACCACTTGAAAAATACCAGTTTGACTGGTACAAATGCGTAACCTTTTAATTAATTTTTGACCAGCTAAGTATATCCATGGTGGAAATAGCTGTGGTCCACCACCCCCCTTACCTTTGTGTCCAATAATGCACGGCATTGCTTTGACTGTGCAACAACGGGTCAGTTCACTGCGTCCGCACAGGTGCCCATGCATACGCGAAGAAGGGGGCGTCCAACATATTCGCATGTGCCAGTAGGCAAGCGGCAAATGTTTATACTTTTTTTTTTTTTTTTTTTTTTTTGTGTATTAAGAGCAACACGTTATTTCTAAGCAAATTTAAAGAGGGTCCTTTTTTTTTTTTTTTTTTTAACCTACCTCCAAGGGGTCATAACTTTTCTCGCGTTATTTGATTAAAAACCCTGGTCACGGTAAATGCCGTCGCCTGGGCATTTACTCGGTATTGGGACTCACCAGGGTATATGTCTTTCCTTGTAGCGTTCCCGCTTTCGGTAAGGCACATTTTTTGGTAATACCGCTCAGCAATTGTGTACACAACTACGTTCATGGTGTTGCCGAACTGGGCGAAATAATACTCCTTAACAAGGAATGGAAATAGGTTCACCTGTTTGTATGCATAGTTGGAAAGGGGTTAAAGGAGCAATGTCCTAAATATTTATATTTATATTTATATTTATGTGCATACATGTGTGCATGTGTTTGGGTCGGATGCTTTCGCCAACGTAGCAGCGGTGGAACTTTCAATGAGAAGTGGTACTCCATTTGTGTCCATGTCAACATATATGTGCCCCAAAGCGCGACATTGTTTGCACAAAACGGGATAAGACGAAAATGGAGGTCCTTTAATCATCGCATCGTTTTGCTCCTTGTCATCGATTTTTTAAAGCTTCGCCAGCTTTTGGAGAGGGCGCGCGGGAAATCGTGCTCGCGTATGCAATTTTTTTCTACGGCAAGAAAATTCCAGGATGTAAACACTACAAAATTTGTGCGTTCCGTTGTGTACACGCATATGTGTTTTTTTTTTTGCACTTTTGCCCTTACGCTTTTGCATTTTTGCGTTTTCCTCCCTTTTTATATAATTTTAATTCTCATTTATTCCCTCTAGTTATATTTTACTCCTTAGCTTTACTTTGCTCCCTCTATTTTTATTTTACTCTTAGCTTTATTTTGCCCCCTCTATTTTTATTTTACCACCTTTAGTTTTATTTATTTATTTTTTTTTTTTTTTCTCTTTGGAAGAATTGTCACGCTATAGCTACCTGAAAGTGCAGTTTTTTTTTTTTTTTTTTTTTTTTTTTGTTGAGATTTACAGAATTCCTGTAAACGTAAAAACCCCCGCGACAGTCTGATTTAGAGAAAAAGGCAACAAAAATAAATTCCATGGAGTAAAAATTTTTATATGTGCATACGAATTAATATGAGAGTATCTTTATAAATTAAAAGAGAAAAAAAAAAAAAAAAAGAAAAAAGAGAAAACGTAAAAACATGAGAAATATGGATAACATAAGCAAATACTTGAAAGAGGAGGATTATTACATAAAGCTGAAAATTTTGAAGAAGCAGATCGACGTGCTGAACATTCAGGTAGGCAAAACGGGGGCCAAGCCGTAAGCTAAAATGGGAGAGCGAAAAGGCAGGAAAATGGGAAGGCGAAAAGGCAGGAAAATGGGGAGAAAAGGCAGGAAAATGAAAATGGGAAAAGGGGCTGCACGCACGAGTGCGCTCGTATATGTACATGCGAATCGCGTGCGAAGAGGCCTCCCTTGTAACTGCGCGTTCTCAACCCCCCCCCCCCCCCCCCCCCCCCCCCCCCCCCTCCTTAATCAACTCGCCTCTGCTCGTTTTTCGCTGAAGGCGGACCATACACACATGCGAATATACCATATGTCACATGCATTACCCATAGTGTGTTTCCCACTTATTACATGCGTCTGCGTACTGCTTCTCACTTGTATACATACATACATACACACACACACACACACATGTGTGCACCGTTTTTCATCGCAGGAGGAGTACATCAAGGAGGAGCATAAGAACTTGAAGAGGGAGTTGATTCGATCAAAAAATGAGATAAAGAGGATTCAGAGTGTACCATTAATAATAGGTCAATTTCTCGATATTATAGATAATAACTATGGCATTGTAAGTAGTACAGCTGGTTCAAATTATTATGTAAGAATATTGTCAACCTTGAATAAGGAGGAATTAAAACCATCAGTGAGTGTAGCTTTACATAGACATAGCCATTCCATAGTAAACATTTTACCGTCTGAATCGGATAGTAGTATTCAACTGTTACAAGTGAGTGAAAGACCCAATGTAAAATATACAGATTTAGGAGGTCTAGATACACAGAAACAGGAAATGAGAGAAGCAGTTGAATTACCTTTGAAAAGTCCTGAATTGTATGAAAAAATTGGCATAGAACCTCCTATGGGAATATTAATATATGGCCCACCAGGGACAGGAAAAACTATGCTTGTTAAAGCAGTTGCTAATGAAACGCAAGTTACCTTTATCGGTGTTGTTGGTTCTGAATTTGTTCAAAAGTATTTAGGTGAAGGTCCACGAATGGTGAGAGATGTGTTTCGCTTAGCTAGGGAAAATTCTCCTTCAATTATTTTTATTGATGAAGTAGATGCAATTGCTACGAAAAGATTTGATGCACAAACTGGTGCAGACAGAGAAGTTCAAAGAATATTATTAGAATTACTCAACCAAATGGATGGATTTGACAAATCAACAAATGTAAAAGTTATTATGGCAACAAACAGGGCAGATACATTAGATCCTGCTTTACTAAGACCGGGAAGACTTGACAGAAAAATTGAATTCCCCTTACCCGACAGAAAACAAAAAAGACTCATTTTTCAAACCATTATTAGTAAAATGAATGTTAGTAGCGATGTAAATATCGAAAATTTTGTCGTTAGAACTGACAAAATTAGCGCTGCTGATATTGCTGCTATTGCACAGGAAGCAGGTATGCAGGCTATTAGAAAGAACAGGTACATAATAACGTCCAACGATTTCGAGCAGGGATATCGCACCCATGTGAGAAAACAACTACGAGACTTCGAGTTTTACAATATATAAGGGAGGGGAGGGGGATATGGGGGTGTGTTTGTATGTGTGTGTGTGTGTCGCATCGTGCATATCTATACACGTGTGTCGCATCGTGCATATCTATACATGTGTGTCACTACACAATGCGCGGGAGCTTTTCCACCCCCTTTTTTAGTGGCAGCTTTTTACGGAAGGAGCTTCCGAATTTTCTTTTTTTTTTTTAATTTTTCCAACTATATATGTAACAACGCGACGCAGAATTTGCGCAGTTAAGGGAAAACGCCCATTTGAATTTTCGATTGGCGCCTTCTCTCGGCTGGACGATGTCCTCCGTAGTTTTCGCTCGCGCATGTCACTTTTGCTTTTCTAAAAAAGTTTGGTGAAAAAGTGAAGACTAAATAGGTTTTCCCTACTGGGGGAAAATGACACGGTTCTGTGGGGCGGTTCTGTGGGGCGGATCGGTGAGGCGGATCGGTGAGGCGGATCGGTGAGGCGGATCGGTGAGGCGGATCGGTGAGGCGGATCGGGTGACGGACTCATACAAATGGATATCGCCCCCGTGCATATTTTCCAGCCGAGTGTCCACTCTGTTATAAGTGTACATCCCTCCCCAAACACATACTAAAACACACGCCTATTCCCTTTCAGTTCGCACTAAAAGTAGGTGACGCTGTCAAAGGGAAGGTGTGCAACAGATCCAAACTCACGGAGAACAACAGATCCTTCATCATCGAGAACAAGCCATGTGATACCACAGTTATAGCTTGAGAAGCGAAGCCATGCAAAGAGAGGTAATTGTAAAGCTCGACAAAGAAAGTATCTTATGACATTACCATGACAAATGACTAGTTGATATTCATCTTCTTCCCCAGTTGGTTGATAAAAGTAAGTTTCATAAGCTTTATTTATTCTTTTATTATCTACCTTAATTTTGTTTGCATCAAATTTAGAGCTTTTAGGTATTGGATCTGGTAAGTATGGTGTACCTTCATTTAAATTTGGGTCATTAATTAATGTTGCATTGGGAAAATACTTACTTATTATTTGTGCAGTTTCTTTTGCTCTTATTAAATCGGAATGATATATAACAGAAATTTTTTTGTTACTTAAGATATCCTTTAATTTCTTTCCAGTTATATCTGCTTGTTTACATCCATCTTTCGTTAGTTTTTTTGATCCTTCATCATTTCTATTTTTTCTTTCATACTGACCATGTCTCACTAAAATGATGTTTTTACATACATGTTTTTTTTCCTTCTTCTCCTCTTTTTTGTCAGCCACTTTCCTTTCAGCCACTTTCCTTTCAACCAATTTGATATCTGGGTGGTAGTAATAATCATATTTATTATTCCATTTGTACAAAACAAAATTTTCATATGCATATGTTAGACCAACCGATAGAGAGATAGACGTAATTGCAGTATAAAAGAGGTATTTTTTTTTTCCCTCCTTTATATATTTCACCTGAACATTCTGTTTTGCTTCAGTGAATTGTCTCCTAAACTGAAAAGCGTTTTTTAACTTCCCCCCAATGTTTGTCCTTCCGAAGAGTCGTGAGTACAACATGGTGCGAATGGGGGTCATAGGAAACTGTTTACTTACGTGTGTAATACTCCCAAAAAATGAAGAAATAAGGGCATCCCTATTTTGGTAAACGTGAGAAATGTGGGAAATGCGGCAAGGAGTTTATCACCGGAGGGGCCAACTTTCTCCTTTTACTTTTGTCAATATGCTTACAGCTCACGAAATGCGCTCCGCTCCACACTTCCCAGTGCTTCCCGGTACTTCCAATTTTCGTTCACTTTTTTCCCTACGTGCTTTTGTTCCCGCTTTCTTCTTCTGATTTCCTATTTCTCTATTTTTCCGCGTGTTGGCTTGCTATTTATATTATGAACTTTGCTTTTCAACTGAAATACGTTCTATTCTACTTTTTTTTTTTTTTTTTTTTTTTTTTTTTTTTTTTCTTAATATCTTCCTTTAGTGCACTACAAAGTTGCTTTGCGCCAGTAAACAGAAAGAGAAAAAAAAAAAAAAAAAAAAAAAAAAAAAAGTCGTAAAGGGGACGATATGATTTAACGCAGTAATGAGCCATTTGCAATGTACTCAACCTGTGGTTCATGTGAATATACGCATAGGCATAAATGTGAATACTACTTCTCACTTTTTAAATTAAGTCAAATGGTTGGTCGCCTTACACTTATTCATAACTTGTGTACACTTCGTAGACAAAAGATGGTGCACATCCTTAAATAATACCATAACTAATTAGCTTTCTCCCAATGAGGAATTTTCCCATGGGAATCATAAAATGGATGGGAAAAGACGCGAACAGATCAGATGAAAAAAAAAAAAAAAAAAAAAAAAACGGGAAGTGCACACCCCTTCCCGTTTGTTCCTTTCCCACGTTAAAAGCATTCTGGTGAAAGACAAAATTCACCTTGCACAATTTCGAACAAGGAATGTGATATAGTTAAAAAAATGTTATTGTATGAGAACAGAGCGCAAATGTGCAACTCGGGAAAGGGAAATCAGTTGCTCATTTGACCAAACATGAAAATATGGTATGGGTTGGGTTAAAAAAAAAAAAAAAAAAAAAAAAATACCATTTTGGTAAAATTGGCTAGCTCATTGATCTACCAGCAAGTTGTGTGTGAGGGTTTTACGCAACCCCTTCCAGGGCGTTCTTCAGATCGAGCTTAAAGGCGCTCATTAGTATTTGATCAAATATGTAGGTGGGTTTATCATAACTGCAGTTACTGCTTAGGAGGTTGTGCGAATTAAGAGTCCCAGTTGAGTTAAACACAAAATTGGTATTCTTTTTTAAATTAAAAACCATGTTAACATCGGGGTCACCATAGTAACTTCGAAAATGTCCTTCCTTGTAAAACACGAAGGGTGTATGGTGCACACTTTTTACACTGTTCGTAAACTTTCTTATCTGTAAAAGGGAGATATACGGAGAAAGGACATGAAACGTTAATGACTGCACACGTGCTTCTTTTCCATGCGTGCATAGGTGGGGGATACTTTCATACATAAGTACTTCGTACGTAAGGACTGCCCAACACAATCCATCTAGTCTACTCACCTGATCATCTATTATCTTGTTCGTGTACTTATGTATGAGGAAGTGGAAAAAGGGGATATAAGTTCTATGACCTGTTTCCCAGTAAATGTTATTCTGCTGTAAGAAATAGGGATGTTCATCCCCGTCCCCTGACTTCAAGGAGTTTTTTACCATCTCCTCGATTTCTTCCCTTTTCATTTTTCCCTGGTTATGGCGCTCCATTGCAAAGGGGGATAAGCAAAACAGTTTGTTAAACTACGCGAAATGGCGCTTACAAAAACGGCGTAAGCACTCTAGCAGAACTGCGTAAACGTTGGCGGGAAAGTAAAAAGTACTTCTCGTCGCTATATGTAATTCTGTCAAAAAAAAAAAAAAGAATACGAAGGGAAATTAATTTTTTGAAAAAAAAGCTGTGCCAGTGCTATATTTGCATAATCATCTTTATGCGGAAGGAAAAGCGCGCAAAAATAAAACTTGCGATATAGGCGCGGAAAATTAGTGTTTGCTGCAAAAGAAGCACGCATGTACTTGCGTAATTGCGTGCGTATGTGCATATATACACGCATTTACCGAGCGCAATGCATGCACCTAGGAAGGGTCTCAAAACGGTTTGCACTTTCGTTCGGCATTCGACACCGCGCATGCAACGTGCCTGGCTATTCTAAGAATTTTCCTTTTTTTTTTTTTTTTTTAACAAAATAAGGACTTTTATATTTTATTAAAACGGTTGAAACCATTTTTAGGAAGACATGTTCACGATCTATTTTTAGGGCACTGCAAAACTAGCATACTGTTTATGCACCCTTTCAAAAAGGTGTAGTTCTCATTTAAGCTATTTTGTTAATTTTTTTTTTTTTTCTATTTTCCTTAAATTTAGATGTGCATTTGAAAGGAACTTTAGATTAATCACCGTAAAGGTGCAAAAGTGAAAGGAGAGATAGAGCGAAAAGGCGAGAAAAAGGGGAAAAAAAAAAAAAAAGAGTTACGCTTGTACAGGTGGCTTCATCATTGAAAGAACACACATTCACGAATCACACACTTAAGAGAAAAATCATTACACACAAAAAAAAAAAAAAAAAATTAAAATAGAAAGAATCATCAAAGAAATACTACTACCATTTAGTCATGTTTTTTTTTTTTTTTTTTAGGTTAACTCTTTTCAGTTCTCCTTTAAGCTTATGCATATTTTGTGAATTTTTTTTTTTTTTTTTTTTTTTTTTTTGTTCTCTTTCCTGACTTGTTTAGAAATACTTGAATAAAACCATTTTTGCGCATTTGCACGTGTGCATTGAGGGTAGTACCTAAAAAAGGGAAAAGAGGAAAAGGGAAAGAAGCAAGAAAATAACGAGTAGTCGTAGACGCAAAAGTGGCAAAAAGACGAACTTTGAGGTAGAGAGCTAATGGCAGAAAAAAAGATTGACGATTCGCCTTTTCTTTCTAAGATGGAAAATTTCGAAATATCAGACCAAAAGAACAAGGTCTCGAAGGGAGAAATAAAGAATGTGTATAGGAGTTTAGATAACGAATTTAATTTTGAAGAGGAGAAAGTGGAACAGGAGATGGAGAGAGATGGTCAAATTAGGGAAGATGGAGATGATGAAAAAAAAGACTTTACATATGCGAAAAGCAGTGAAAGAAAAGAAAAGAGTATAAGAACAATAAAAATCGATAGAAGAAATTTGAAAAAGATGTTTAGTAGTCAGTTTTTTACGCAAACATTAACGGATGGTTCAAGCACAAATTCGATAAGCGAGGTAAGGATAAATAAAAAATATGCCATTTGGGAATTCCTTAAAACTTTTTTCCTTATAACGCTATTTTTTCTTACTTCCTATTTTACATTCTTCTATATTTTGAACTACTACTTTGGGAAAACAAACATTTGCGGACATGTAGATTTATACAATTACAAATATGAAAATGGAGTGCGTTTCATCCCCAGCGCCAGCAATAAGAAGAATTACATTTTCACAGGTGAGCCGCTATCGGTGTATGCGATGTGCGCGGCATAGCATGACACATAGCATGACACATAGCACAGATGTGTTTTCCTGTGCGCGCAATAGCAATCTAAGGTCGCCAATGACACATCATTTCCCGTTTTTTTCACCACCCCCTTCCGTTGATATTCCCTGTTAAGGAAAATTCCCTTTCGATGTCATGACGTACAAACTAAGGAAGGAGGCACTTAAAAACAGCATGAACGAGGAATTGGAAAAGCACAAAAAGGAAAACCCTGAAGCAGGATTTGAGCTAATAGAAAATTTAGACAATCATCAAATGCAGATTGTATCTTTCATGAAGTATGATAATAAAATGAAATGTGAAAAAAAAATTTTCGATTTGTACAAACCCTTTTTGCTAAAAACCACGGACGCGAACATGAAGGACTTTAATTTTATTTTAAACCAAGTGAACTACAGCTTCATAACCAACCCGTACAACGTGCCGGAGGGAAAGGTAAATGCTCAATGGCAGTAAGCTCTCCGTTCACAGGGGCGATAAAACTTGTTTGTGTGTGTGTGTGCTGTTTTTGTTACGCAAGTTAATTATGAACTTGTCAGACGAAACGCATCCTTTGAATATTGTTTTGAACAAGTCAGGAGAAATGCAATTTTTTTTTTTTTTTTCTTTTTTTTTTTTTTAAAAACAGCTGTACGCGGAGGTGTCCAATTTTGTGAAAAAGAGCGAAAGCAAAAACAAGATTTGCTACATCACTTCCTACTTAAAGTCGCTTAGGGATGACAACATCACGGATGGCGGGCGAGTACTGAGCGAAAATGACGAGAATAACGGAAATAACGGGAATAACGAGAATAAGGGGAATAGCGGGAATAACGGGAATAACGAGAATAGCTCTACCCCGACGGAAGATAAAGGGAGTGGACTTGTCGAAAAGCTGAACGATATTACCGCCGTTGCGGAAAATATAAAAAAGTATTTCATACGGGGAAATTCAAAAGGGGACGAGGATAACAAAGTTGGAAAGGAAAGTGCCACAAAAAGCAGCTACAAGGACAAAATCCCCAAAAGGAAAATCGTTTTCCTCTACGATTATTACGGTTAGCAGAAAGTTACAGGCGCTTCGATCGTCCTGCTAAACCAACATTGCTACGTTATGTGTACAGACGTTATGTATGAAGCACATGTATATCCTGTAACGGGCGTACGCATGCATCGAAACGCGCGTGTCATATTATTATGCATTTTATTCTTGCGCATATGTTTCCCCATTTCCATGTATGTCACCGCGCAGACAATAACTTCGTAGATTTGGTCATAGCCATTTACAACATGCAGTATGGCAATACCTACAACAATTTGAAGGAGCACTGGGAGGAAATCAAAAAGAACTTTAAAGTTATACATGCCGAGGAAATTTACCTATTTGAATGGTTAACATAAAATGTTTTAAAAAAGGGTTTGCGATTTTTGTTATTATTTTTTCTTTCGCCCAACAATATGCTGCTGTGCTACATGCCAACATATTTTGCGCGGTTTTCCATGTATTGCGCGGCTTTCCATGTATTGCGCGGCTTTCCATGTATTGCGCGGCTTTCCATGTATTTCGCAGTTTTCCATGTATTGCGCGGCTTTCCATGTATTTCGCAGTTTTCCATGTTTTTCCTTTCCTTCTCCCCTCCTTCCGTGCTATACTTCTCAGGTACTGCTTGGGCATAAATTACAACATAATACAAAACGAAAATCAATACAAGTTACAATGTGTGGATCTCTTGAAGTAATAGGGATCCATTGGAGGGGAAAGTAAAGAGGAAGAAACAAAAAGAGGACGAACAATAAAGCCATTGTAAGGCAAAAATACGGATGCCCTTTTTCATCTGTTTGATGGCTTGGCCCATTCCACCTAAAAAAAAAAAAAAAAAAAAAAAAAAAAATTGTTCTGTTTGTGAAATAAATTTTGGTATGTGTAAAAATCTTTCTTTTTATCTTCAGTTCTGTGTCTTACACTTAGAAGCAGGTTCTCGAATCCATGTCTGTTTAACTTCTCGATTGCTCTTTTTGCTTCTTCTCTCTTCGAGTAAGTAATAAAAGCAAATCCTTTGGAATTGTGCGTTTCCCTAATTAGAAAAAAGGAAAAATATGATGCGTAAATAATACCATGTGTGATTAACCAAACTATGGATATGGGGGGGAATGGGGGAAGGAAGAAGGGTAGAACGAAATACAACAAACACATGAAGTCAGTTAAAATAACACCAAGTGCAATGAGGAAGGGGGGTGTGAAGTCGAGTGTCATTACTTATGCTTGGCCAAGAACATTCGGGATATCTGTCCAACTCGTCCAAATAAGTTGGACAGTTCACTCTCCTATAAAAAAAAACATTGACAGGAAAATAGAAAATGATAAATATATATATATATATATATATATATATATATATATATATATACACAAACAAGCATACATTATGCATATATGTATATGCATAATTTTTTTCTTTTTTTTCCGCGAAACGGAATCATTTTATTCCTCCTTTTAATGTAATAAAGTTGTTTTTTTTTTTTTTTTTTTTTTTTTTTTTATCCCCAAATTACATTAACGTCTTCACTCAAGTTCGTTACACGAATGGTGCACTCCTTATTTTGAGTATCCTGATAAGGGGAAAGAAAAAAAGGTGATTGATATGTACATGGTTCATATTATTTTGTTACACAAAAGTTTTCATTTTTTTTTTTTTTTTTTTTTTTTTTTTGTCTCCATTTAATGGCAATATATTTCTTCATGGGATGTATCCTATACAGAAGCGTAAAACTTACATGTGAACGATAATATAGCATATCCTTCCTCGCTGCAATTTTGCTAGGATCTTCCGGTTTTATTTCCTATGGAAAATGAGAAAAAGGACAAACTTTAGTAGGTGCATAGGTTTATGCGCATATCGATGTATGCATATGTATTTTTTTTTTTTTTTTTTTTTTTTTTTTGCATTTGTATTCGTAGAAAGGCAAATATACCTCCGTCTCTTCGTCCTTAAACATCTTAAATCGGTTTTTCAAGTCTTTAGCCGTTTTGTCAGTTTGCTCAGCAAACAAGTAATCATATTCTGAGTCCTTAAGAAAATCTAACAAATTATTTTTAGGAGCCTCAATGTTTACAACATCTGTGGGTTCCACTATAACAGAGCTGCACTGGAGAAGGGGGGGAAAAAAAAAAAAAAAAAATGTACGCCTAAATGGAGAGGTACAAATTCATGAGATGCACGATTGTAACAAACGGTAAGTACACCTTCCGTATGTATACTGTCGTTCGCAAATCCTATCTTACAGTGTCTATGTTAAAATTTTTTAGGTTAAGTCGGTTATTTATTTCCTTGTTCAATCTCTTCTTTATAACAACCTCCTTGATTTTCTTGGTCACCTGCAAAAAAAAAAAAAAAAAAAAAAAAAAAAAACACGCATGTGGATGTACGTATGGGCGGACGTGTGGATGTTTGTATCGGCATGACGCCGCTAAAGTGGGACATCGGCTTGTAATTACCTTTACGGTTTGCTTTTTCAGGTTCTCCGTATATTTCGTAACGACCTTAACCCCGTTTTCGTAGTTCGTGAAGTAGGACAATTTTTTGTTATTTTCTATATCGTCATCTGCATCTATATCCTCCCATTTTTTCTCTGAGGAAGGGAAGAAAAAGTAAAAATACACAAGAAAATAGTAGGTCGGGAGAATATGTGAAGGGGATGCATGCATAGAGATGCGTGCATGTTGACAAAAAAGGCGAGCCTTCTTCTGATTCTTTCGAAAGAGCATCCATTTTGCCCTTCTCCTAGTATTTCATCTTTTCCAATATTTACTATTTTCATTATCGTTCAGGGATTCATCATCTTCAACGTCGATATCTACCCACTTTTTCTTTTCTAAATGGGGGGAAAGTGGTGAAAAAATAAAAGGTGAGGAAGAATGCAACACTATGGGGGTGGGGGTGGGGGTGCGAAGCATTATGCGACACCAAACATGCGCTTTACTCCATTTTTTCAGCATTTCAACTGAAAACTTCCGCAGTAAGTGTTTCCCCATATTGGCTTAAACTGCGCGCAGGGGTAATACCTGTTTGTATCATCTTCGCGCGACCTTTCCAAAATCCTTAATGGCGAAAAAATCGTAAGCATACATACAAACATATATATACACAAACGTGCAGGTGCTCTCTCTACTCGTTTTGCTTTTCCTTTTTCTTTACAGCAGCAGCATTAGCAATTGCGTAACGACTGCATGATGTTCGTTTTTCCTTTGCTTTATTTTCCTCGTTCGTTTTTCTGTGTTTTCCCTGTAATAGTGCTATTTATTTTTTTAGTTGAAAAAAAAAAAAAAAAAAAAAAAAAAAGAGGCCAATGCAACGCGAGGTTGTAATGCAATGCACCCCGCTAACTAATATATATTGTACGCATGGCATAATATGCTCATCTTTTTTTTTTTTTTTTTTTTTCCCTATATATAAGGGCACATAATATTCTTACGTATTCTATGTTATGCATAGAATGATGAGGCATTTTGGGAGAGAATAATTTCCTTTCCTCTGTTGCATATGCATATATATATATGTACAGTTGGGGTGCTTTTCAGAATATCCATATGGTCAACAACTTGGTATGGCCCTTTTCTCATTTTTGAGGAGAATGCACTGAGAAGAAACTTCCAGAAAAAAAAAAAAAAATAATGCGGAAAAATGGGCACAATTACGTTTTCCGCCCGATACAACAAATAGGTAGAAGTACGTGCCAGGGGCGGTAAGTAGTTGCTAAAGTGAGCAAAGAGATAAATAAATGGCTCATTTCTTACACAAAAAAAAAAAAAAAAAAAAAAAAAAAGTAAAATAAAACAACGAATATACGTGTAATATCTTCCTTTTTTATATGGGAAAATTATAGGGGTGGGGAAAAACAATGCAATAAACAAAAGAGGAAGAAAAAAAAAAAAAAAAAAAAAAGTTGGACGTACTTTCGTGGAAGTTACATGTAAAAATAGGGTAACTATATCGTAATACGCAGAGAAGTGGTGTGAACCATCTGTATACGAGTTTCTCTATACCCAACAAAAGGAACATTTCGTCTCATACGACCCGTACATGCGATCCGTACATGCGATCCGTACATGCGATCCGTACATGCAATCCGTACATGCAATCCGTACATGGGGAAATTCTACCTCTCACCACTATACCATCCATAGCGCAACCCTACTGACATAGCAAAATTTGTTGATAGGAGGCAGACAATACGTTTGTGAAACCTACGAAAATGGGAAACAATACAAAAGGAGATGGTGAAAATGAAGCTAAAATGGAAAAACACAGCGGTGCTATATTGGACGGGTATGGTAAGGTGCAGGCATCTGCTTGGACATGCACATTCGCCCTCACGGTAGGCCTCATATTTGCTCGCTGGCAGATGGACTTACCCGAAAATAGCATCCCCCGCGGAACGGAAAAAAAGAAAAAGTGCAAAATTTCATAGAAGGGTTTGCAAGGGGCTACTAAGAAAAGGATAGACAAGTACAAAAAGAAAGTCTTCACATTTTCTGAATAGTCAGAATATTTATATAGTAAAAAAAAAAAAAAAGAAAATTTCACTACTGAATTTATATCACCTAAATAGTAAAATCGAACTAGCTGTTTTATTCTCTTAATGAGGGAACTACTCATTAAGGGATAGTCTACTTGTAATCGTAAGAGTAATTTTTTTTTTGTAATATTTTTTAACATATTAATCTCATTTAATGTTTTTTCAAAATTGATATTGTTATTATTTAGCACTTTTTTAAATTCTATATCAAATGCTTTGTATGACTCTATAATGTCATGACGTCTTGTTAAGTACTTGTTCTCTTCCACCTTGCGTAGTAACTTTTTATACTCATTAAGCAAAGTTAAGTAGCCATAGTATTTTAACTTACCCTGTAATTTTTTTATTTTTCTACGTTCACTCAATGCAAGAGATGACAATTCTTCTCCTTCTTCCTCTTGTTCATTTTCACCTTCTCTATCATCTTCACTAAATATATGAGGAAGGATAGTTGTCAGACACAAATTGAGCAGTTTAATCTTCTTTCCCTTGTTTAAATGCTCTATGGTTATATTATCATCAAGAGGTTTATTTTCGTAGAGCAATTCTTGAAAGGTTATTGGTATCCCGTGTATCTTTTCAATATGCTTTTTCATGTCCTTAATGTTCATTTTTTCATCCAAAGATATAAGAAACCGCTTACGAAAAATTAGAGAATTATCATGACAACTAACCATTACGTTACATTTCCTAACATCACATTCCTTGTTAGCAAGGTTTATTCCTGCCTTGGTGAGTCCAGCGTTAGCTATGTGCAGGAAGTTTCTTCTGCCACCGCTGTGCAACTTTACTCCCTTGCACAGCTGTGCAAAAAGCAGGCAGCACAAAGTTATCACGCGCAAAAGGCTCGCCTTAAACGTTCGCTGCTGATGGTCCAGATTAAGCGTCGGTTTGCAGTTCAACTTCGGAATCATCTTCCTTGCATCCCTCCGCGTCACCTTTCGAGCCACTTTTCGAGCCAATGTTCGAGCCAATGTTCGAGCCAATTTTGGAGCCACTTTTGGAGCCACTTTTATGTATTCCCCTCGTTTGCGTGTTTTCGGTATGAAGGCCCTATGGTGGGGAAATCTCTCATTTCAATATCGTGCGCCTACTTCTTTTGTCCCTATAATTTGTAACTTACACGTTTTGCAACATTTTCTCCCTGCATCAAAACTTTTCTCAGCGGATTGAAAAAATGAGCATTCATTAGCAGTGCCACGTCATCGTAATGTTTCTAAAAGTGGAAGAGTTGCACCTGAGGAACCGCTTAATGGAAATTACCCGCAAAGGTTAAAATTTATGCATTTTATGACACGTTCAGGTGAAAAAAGAAAAAAATAATAATAAAATTATGACATGTGCAGGGAAAAAGAACAACCATAAAGATTAAAAGAGATAAAAAAAAATAAAAAATTATGACATGTGCAGGGAAAAAGAACAACCATAAAGAATAAAAGAGATAAAAAAAAATAAAAAAATTATGACATGTGCATGGGAAAAGGAACCAAAAAAAAAAAAAAAAACGTTCAATTCGTCCTATACTTGGAACGTAGTTCATATTTGATGCGCTAGGAGAGATGTTGGTAAGGAAAAATTGTCATTTCTAAGCGGACACCTTCTCCACCCTACACCTCTGTTAACACATGTACCTCGGGATAAGTACCTATATGTAACTCGTTTCTACGGAATGCTTTCGCTTCTTGTAAATGCACATACGTGATATGCGTACGCATGGAAGTGTCAACAAAATCGTTAACGCATCAATCACGCAATATAGGTGTGTAGCATTCCCGCATTGCATTATTTGGGTAAAAGTACATATTGAACTACCACACAGTGAAATATTCTTCATTTTGTTTTGTATCCCTTTGCTATACATTGGAATGTTTTTTTTTTTTTTTTTTTTTTTTCCAAATTACCTGACTGTGCAAATTTTCGAATTCATTTTTACGTGCAACGCATGACAATATTATCCAACCTCCTCGTACATTTTCCCCTTTCTGTTGTAATGGCAAAATTGTGCCATCGTCTATGCCCCATTTTGTCAATTTACTAAATGCATAATATGGAGTGATATCAAATTGTTCATTTAGCTTTATCAGAATTTTTTTTTTTTTTTTTTTGTCGAAAAAGAATAAACGGAAAACAAACAAAAATGTACATGTGTATATGCACACAAATTAGGTGACGCGTGAATACGCAGATACTACTGTCGCGTATGAAGTACAACTGGTGTATATGCACACTCGTCGTAAGTAAATTATGAGTAGTAATTAGTGCAAAATATATATGTCTACTCGTACATAAAAAAAAAAAAAAAAAAAAAAAAAAAAAAGGGGGGGGGGGAGAGAGAGCAGGTGAACACAACTGACTGAAGAGGTATTATTATTATTGCTAATTGCACCTGTACAAGTAAATAGTTGATTATGCGCATATCCATTATATGCACACTTCTCGTGTGCAGAATCCCTTCGGTCTGCACGATCAATGCTAGACGTATCTTACTTTAGCTAGTACCTTCACTGAGGTGCTCCTGAGCTTCCTTGAGAATATCATTTTTTAACCGCACGAGAGTTTTGTATTCTTCAAAAAGGGTAGCCAAATTTGCTACAGTAAGAGAGTTAACATCTTCTACACATTCCAAGTTCAGTTTTATTTTCTCTATCTTGTTAATGATATTACCATATGCTTTTTTTTCATATGAAACCTTAATTAAGTCATTTAGCTTACCAGCTACTTCTTGTAATTTTTTGTTGCTCTCCTTTACTTCACTCAGATAAAATTCTTCTGCTTTCGAAACCTTATCTCTGTAATCATTTTCAGAAATGTTTAAAAAAGTTGTCTTCCCTAATTCTTTTATGAATTCAACACCACTACAAAATTGTGTAAAGGAATATGCTTCTTCTGACACAAAATGACTTGGATGTCGAAAGTTTTGTATAAATGCAATGCTTGATATCAATTCTGGAGGATTCGTTTTAATTATGACATATATCAGTAGGGGTAATACTTCGTCTGCGCATGGAAGAAGATCGTCATCTCCACCGTCACCAATGCAATGGTTACCATCGCCGGCAGCATCGTTGGCAGCATCGTTGGCAGCATCGTCGGCAACATCGTCGGCAACATCGTCCGCAACATAGCCAGCAACATCGCCAGCAACGTCGCCATCACCGATTTCACTTCCGAGCGTCGTGTCTGCGGTTTCGTCATGATCCTTTTGTTCCCGTTCACTCTTACTGAACTGGTTTTGACTCACCAAATCGATGCGATCGCTTTCTTCCGAAAGCCCTGTGTTGTCGCGTCCGCTTTCGCGTCCACTTCCAACTTCGCGTCCGCTTCCAACTTCGCGTCCGCTTCCACCGCCCTTGCCATCCCCGGGACTGTCATCGGCCATCTGGCTCCTCTGTGCCATATTTTTTATGTGCTCATTGATGACATCTTCCTGGGATCGCTTGGCACTTTCGCTGCTCCTCGGCTTTACCTCTTGTGGGAATGGGACAATCCCATTCGTTACCATTTTGCTTGCATGGTTACCAGGCATCTCCCCCTGCTCCTCCTCTCCCATGAGTTGTGACATTTTTTTTTTTTTTTTTTTTTCTTCAAATTTTTTTTTGCACTATAAAGAATAGATGTAACGATACGACAGCAATTTCGAATCATAATTAGTTTATCGTTAGGTGCTTTCATTTTTTGTATTCTCAGCAGTTCATTTTGCGCCGCTCTTAAGTTGTTTAACTTTATTTCTCCACTCGCAGCTCCACTCGCAGCTCCACTCGCAGTTCCACTCGCATCTTCCCCCATTTCTTCCCCCATTTCTTCTCTCAATTCTTCACTCATTTCTTCACTTATTTCTAAATGTTTAAGCTCAATCCATTGTAAACATTTTATTTTTGTGTAAATTTTTTCGTCTTCATCTTTGTCCTCTGGTATCATTCTATATATGTGCATGTACAGTTTTTGCAAAATAAACTTTTCATATCCTTCTACGATTACATTCATTTCATTTTTGCTCAATTTTTCATATACTTGCGATTTCAATAAAAATGGTTGCGTTTCACTGATAAACCTGTGTATTCTGTTTGCAGTTTTTTCTCTACTTTCATCCGGATGAAAATGTACTATAAAGTGTTTTACCTTTTCAATTACATCTTTACATGAAGGATGTTTTAAACTTTCCAAGAAGTTATTATACATTGTATTTGCTTTTTTCTTTCCCAATGGATGCAATTTTATGCGCTCTCCTCCTTCTTCGCCTCCGCTTTGGCTACTTTCCCCCTTAGGTGCCTTTCCCCCTTCTTCCGCTCTTTCCACTTCTTCGCCTTTCCTCGAATCATCTCTCTTAATAAGCGAAATGAAGATATCCCTGAATTTTCTTCCCTTTTGCTGGACGTATGTCGCTCCTGTTTTGTGCTTCCCTCCCGTTTGTGGCTCTACCGTTTGTATCTCCTTCTTCTGCTCTTCCTCACCGCCGTGCGCACTTCCTCCCCCTTCTTCTCCCTTTTCGGAAATTACCTCCTCATGAGGAGCACACTCTTTGTTGGTTAATATCTCGCCAGGCGAGTTCTCATCTTTAAAATTTCTCTCCGCAATCTCCGACATTGACTTCGTCCTCTCCGCCAACTTCTTCTCCACCAACTTTTTCTCCACCAACTTTTTCTCCACCAACTTTTTCTCCACCAACTTCTTCTCCACCAACTTCTTCTCCGCCAACTTCTTCTCCACCAACTTCTTCTCCGCCAACTTCTTCTCCACCAACTTCTTCTCCGCCAACTTCTTTTCTATTTTTTTTTTCTTCTGCTCTGATTCATTAGAGTGAGATGAGTTTCCGGAATTGAGAACACTGGAGGGAGGGCCTTCCGAGTTGGGGAGAAACCCTTTTTCCTCCTTACCCATTTTGTTAGGACAGCTAACTAAGTACGCCTTCTCACTATGTGCCGCTTCACAATGCACTTGGTCGTTTCTTCCGACTACTTGACATACGCTTTGGATAGTACTCCCCAGCTCACAACTTCGGGTGATGCTGCTGTTACTTCCGTGTATACTGTCCCCAACAGTAGCCTGTACTCTTCTCCCCAAAGAGCTCCCCATTATTCCTTGCGCACTTCTGATACTGCCGACGCTCCCTCTGGGGATTTCTTTCTTTTCCCTCCCGGATGAGAGCATCCGTCCTTTGGAGAAAGACCCATTAGGCTGCTTCCTCCCACGAGGTGTGCCTTCCCCCCCTTTTTTTTTTAAGGACACTTCTCCCTCCCTGCAGAAGAGGGTATCTTCACCGGTTCGATTTGCATCTACATCTCCCCCGTCTCCCACAATTCTGCGATTGAGGTAGGCCTTAATTTCGTTAAAAAATTTTCTTTCGTCATGCACCGTTATGGAGTCAAGAATGCGTTCGTCTTCCGATGAGGACGTGTAGCTTTCAACCTCCTCCTCCTCCTCCTCACTATCATCATGATCATCCTTCTCCTTCTTCCTCTCCTTCTTCCTCCCCTTCTGCTTCTCCTTCTTCCTTATTTTCCCTTTCCCTCTTTTCTTTTTTCCCTTTAACTGTTTTTCTCCCACGGGATTGCTTCTCACCTCACCGCTTTCATTTGTAGCGAACGAATCGCCACTACTTTGCGAATGTCGAGAGGGCAGTTTCCCATATCTACCTTGCTCCACTTCTACCACGTTAATCATGCAATAAGAGGCGGTTTTTTTGTTAGTTCCTCCTGTTTTGAGTTTTCCTTCTTTCTTTTCCGTGTGGAGCACCTCGCTTGCGACACTCGCGTGTGCAGATCCCTCTCTGGACCCATCACCACAACCACTAAAGGTACCCATTCCTTCGCCTATTCCAACATTGTTTATCCCATTGCCACTACGCATGGGGATATCATCCTTGGTTTTTTTTTTGTGAACCCATTCTTTGGAATTTTCTTTCCCATTTTGCAAGAGATACAACTGCATGGGACTTTCCCTTTTGCTCTCTACATATCCGTCGAATGAGTAGGTGCTTTTTTCACTCCGAGCGTCATTCCCTCCGAATAATTTCGAATCATCGAATTCTGAGGTTTTTCCTGATTTTCCTAATTGGGTGCGTGGAGGTACAATATCGGGTGAGTAACATTCCTCCATGCAGATATCTTGCATGCTGTTCGTTTTGCACTCGTTAAAAGGAGCGTCGTCTTCCTTTTCCCCCTGAGATGTGCTCTTCTTATGAAGGGACATTTGCACAACTCCTTCGTCACCACTGCCGAGTCCAGCGATACTGCCACTAGTGCTAATTGCTCCGTTTTTTCTGTACCCATAGATGTTAATTCGCCTCCGTTGTGGTAAGGGCACGCGACATGTCTCTCCCACGAGTGCGCCATTTCCTCCCTTATTGCTATCCCACAAGTCAAATGTCGAGTTCATGTTATTCTCCATTAAATCAAGCTTCGATCCTAATTCGTGATTTCTTACCTCTCTACATTCAATGAGTGAATTACAATTTTGAAGCATTTTTTTTGAAATTTCTTCCGTTTTTTCATTTTTGTTTTTATTCTCTTCGTTAAAACGGGTTGATCCTAACCACAGAGCATCGTTAAGCTCATTTATGATGCATACATCTTCCTCTTTCTTGTTAACAGAGTCATGTTGCGACAGGTTCCTACCTCTTCCACCATCATGGCCACTCCTAACGTTTTGGCTTCCCAAATTGTCGAAAAAAAAAGTCATATCGTTCATATTATGAACGTGTTCAGAATTTTCACCAACATTATTTTTTTCTTCGGCATGGATGATAATGTCATCATCCCATTCGGAGCTGGAAAAAAAATTTTTGTCGCAGTTTAAATTTCTACTCATCTTTACGTGAACTTTCTGTGAACTTTACGTGAACTTTATGCGAACTTTATGCGAACTTCATGCGAACTTTACGTGAACTTTATGCGAACTTTATGCGAACTTTCCTTGAAATTTCCTCCCGGGTGATGCTAATATATAGATATGTCCCGTAGGTAGGCAAAAAATGTAAACAAAGGCGCAATTATGCACGCGCAAAAATATACATAACTCCAAATCTACGTATAACGCACGAAGGTAGCTCTTCGCTTGTAGCACTGACTACTTCTACCTGCACATCATTATATTCACCAGAATAACAAAAATGAGAAAAGGTGAAATATACAGGATAAACGTAAGTGCACAAATAAAGAAGCAGAAAAAAACAAACAAAATGCTAGTACAGTAAACGCGGTAAAACATGGACAACACAATGACAAAATGGGAATCTCTCTCCCTTTAAACTTTAAAGGGACATATTTTGCCACATATAAAAGCAATTAGTTAAAATCACATTATAGTCATATGCATAATGATACTACAAAGTGAAAAAGAAAAAAGAAACCCCAATTTGTTTTTTTTCCCCCTCCTTTTCTATTTTAAAATGTACACACACACAAAAAAAAAAAAAAAAAAAAAAAAAAAAAAAAAAAAAAAAAAAAAAAAAAAAAAAAAAAAAAAAAAAAAAAAAAAAAAAAAAAAAAAAAAAAAAAAAAAAACTTTTTTGAGTGACCGTTGAATGAAAAATGCATCCAAGTGGAATGTGGAAAACACTTCAAGAGGGAGGAGATGCCACAGTGCTGAGCAGGGGAATGGCAAAACAGGACAGAGCAAAGTCACAAAACCACACGTATAGCACATAACATGGAGAAACACTTCGTTGCATGTTTGCACATACATATCACAGGGATATTTCTTATTAAAATGGCAAAAAAAAAAAAAAAAAAAAAAAAATTAAAAATACGAAAATGTGGAAATACATAAATAGAAAAAAATGAAGTGACTCCCTTTTTTCATCTTTTTTTTTTTTTTTTTTTTTTTTTTGAAGTACGGAAAGAGATTAATTCGGGGTGTTTTGCACGCAGGAAGGGCGTGGGTGAGGGAGTCCTCCATTTTTTTTGCCACCCTATATGTGCGTTTGTATGTACATGCATATGTGCAGTATTTTTTTTTTTTTTTTTCCACTTTGTCCAAAATGCTCGCAAAATGGGAATATGTTCGTAAAAAAAAAAAAAAAAAAAAAAAACAAAACAGAGCAGAACAGAGCAGAGCAGAACAGAGCGGAGCAGAACAGAGCGGAGCAGAACAGAGCGGAGCAGAACAAATAATACTTTCAGCATTGTTTGAAAAATTGTATCATGAGGTCTTCTATCTTTTTTGTTCCTTAAAATATGTTTTATATGCGACGTGCTGCAGTCTCTCCCATAGTTGTGTTCGGTAGAGATCCCTCCCAAGTCGTTAAACCGTTAACTTAGAGAGGCGCAATAAGTATTTACTCATATGCACTATGCTTAAGTGCACTCAGAGACTTTTGCATAATCTCACTTATGTTTGTGCAATATAATAGGGAGAGACGGTGAATAAGGACTGACTATTTCTTGCCATTCTGAGCGATGTTGGGGACGCAGAACAGGCGCGGAACAGGCGCAGAACAGCCGCAGAACAGCTGCAGAACAGCCGCAGAACAGCAGCGGAACAGCCACAGTTTTTCTCTTTCACATGAGGGAAAAAAGCCGCGAAGGCACACAGTGGGAAAATGCTAAAACTTCTTTACCTGACGTGGTTATGCAGTTGCTCTTTTCCAAAAACAGGTTGCCTACACACGGTTCAATATGTCCTGCACTGTTCAGGTAAATTTCAAAGCAGTTGTCATGCGCAAGTCAGGAAAAAAAAAAAAAAAAAAAAAAAAAAAAAGTTAAAATAAAAGAAAAAGCGAAGGAAAAAGTAAGCACAAGCATAGCAGTAAGTGTGAGAGAAAGAGCACGGCAAGGGTGCGTGCAAACATAAGGCAAATGCAAAGGCAAATGCAAATGCGAGCACGCGGAAACACACGTATGTGACCGCCTCCCCTACATGTACACCGCAACCTAGTTTAATTCTCCACTCGCTCTCATTTTTTTTAACCAAACGAATACTCCACCTTTTGGAGTGTTCAATGCAATGATCAACATTCGCGAAAAAGTTTTCCCGGTGCACATTAGGTGAGGATAACAATTTTTTTAAAAAAAAAGTTGAGAGATATACCTTATCAGGGTGGAGGATGTACAGAGGGTGTTACGCCACTCCGTTGTAAAGTCACCATAAGAGGTTCTTTTTCGTGCTTCCATTTTTACTACCCCTTATTCGCCATCAGACAAACAGCGCGTCATTACTCACCTCTTCTTCACGCACACCGAAAAACGTAGTTCCTGTGGGGAAAAGATGAAGGTCCAAATTAACACTGAAGTGATGGTATTGATATGGTTGGTCTTCCTTTTCCTTTTATCCCCAAGTTCTGGGTTGCAAAAAGAATTTAACAACGGTTTAGGGGTATCACTCAAAGGGGTTGAAAAAGCACACCATTTTCCCCACCTAACAATTGCATGCACACACCGAAGCATGTTTCCAAGGAAAGGAAAAAACGTCCTTTTCGTTAAGTCAAAAATGAAAATGGGGAATATCCGAAGTAAAAGGAATTCTAATTTTTCGTACCTGTCTGGAGAAAACTCTTCACAAGGTATGACTATAAGAGAAGATGAATACGATGTGGCAATACTGGGATGCGGAGTAGGTGGTCATGCTGCTGCTATAAATGCAATGGAACGGAACTTAAAAGTTGTCCTTTTTGCAGGTGAGGAGAGTTCCATTGGGGGGACATGTGTTAACGTAGGATGTATACCGAGTAAGTCTCTTTTATATGCGACAAATAAATATAGAGAATTAAAAAATTTTGGAAAACTATACAATTATGGTATTTATAGCGATTTTTTCATGAAGAAGGAGAGTAACAATGTAGTGACTTCCCCTATGGAAAGTAACCAGATAATAGCAAATAGCGTGCGTATGGACATAGACAAGTTGAAGGAATACACGCAAACCGTTGTTGGTAAGATGAGGAATGGAATTTTGAATGGACTAAAAAATCCTAAATTCAGTAAAAATTCTGAACATGTTAAGGTAATTTATGAACATGGTCATATAATTGATGTAAATACTATAAAAAGTAAAAAAAGTGGAAAAAAATATAAAGTGAAGAATATAATTCTGGCAACAGGATCAACCCCAAACATTCCATCCAATGTCCAAGTGGACAAAAAATATGTGTTCACTAGCGACCAAGCAGTTAACTTAGAAGGGTTAAGAGATTACATGGGTATAATCGGTATGGGTATTATTGGTCTCGAATTTGCAGATGTATATACAGCACTTGGATCAGAGGTAACCTTTTTCGAATACTCCCCTGATATGCTTCCAATGATTGACAGAGATGTTGCAAAATATTTCGAAAAGGTGTTTATCAAAACTAAGCCAGTGAGTTGTATCTTCAATGCACAGGTGAAATACGTACATGCTGTTAAGAGTGGCGGTCCAGTAGTTATAGGATATGTAAATAGATCAGCTGTACAAGGTGCTCATAGGAGGGGTAGTGACACAATAGGTGAAGATGCGACAGTAGGGGAAGAAAACGCGGTAAAGGAACTTCGCGTGGATAGCTGCCTAGTCGCCGTTGGGAGAAAACCAAACACGGAAAATTTGGGACTAGAAAATGTACAAGTAAAAACGAATAGAGGGTTCGTACCGGTGGATGAGTTGCTACGGGTAAAGATGGAAGACAATCTCAAGAGTAGAGTACATGAAAATATTTTCTGTATTGGTGACGCAAATGGGAAACAGATGCTTGCACACACAGCATCGCATCAAGCGCTACGAGTTGTAGACTACATCGAAAATAAAGAGAAGAATCACATTAACGAGTTTGCTAAGAATAAATTGAGCAAATCAATATTTTACACTAATATACCTTCTGTCTGTTACACAAATCCAGAGTTAGCCTTCGTTGGCCTCACTGAACATGAGTCAGAGAAGATGCACCCAGACAATGTTGGAGTAGAAGTTTCTTATTATAAAGCTAATTCCAAAATATTGTGTGAAAATAATATTTCTGAACATGGTCATAAAAATAATTTATATAATAAAGGACAATACAACACAAATGATAACACTAACGGGATGGTTAAAGTAGTTTATAAAAAAAATACAAAAGAAATACTCGGTACATTCATAGTAGGAAACTATGCATCTGTCTTAATTCACGAAGCTGTATTAGCAATTAATCTCAAACTGACTGTGTTTGATCTTGCCTACATGGTACACTCTCATCCCACAGTTAGTGAGGTACTAGACACAGCATTTAAATCTGCCTCGAAGATCAGAACGCATTAACGTGATTCCATTATGTGCATCTGCACCGTTTGGTAAAACTGCTCTAGCTTCCACGGCTTCTGCTGCCACGGCTTCTGCTGCTACGACTTCTGCTGCTACAACTTCTGCTGCCACGGCTTCTGCTGCTACGACTTCTGCTGCTACGACTTCTACTTCCACTACGTTCCACCTTTTTATCATCCTGTATGCAATTTTTTTCTTTTTTTTTTTTTTTCTTTTTTGCGCGACATCAATGGGTGTATCCTTCTCGTGGGCCTTTCTTCGCTTCACATATGGAGGCAGTTCGCCTATACTGTGTATCCCCATGGCGCGCATACGTCTACACGTACATGAAAATGGAACTATAACCCCGTTCCCGCAAAAAAAATGAACATCTTTCTTCATTCAAAATGAGTCTACGTTTGTTTTACTGACAAGCTTCTACACAGCTTTACAGTTTTCCCCCGTATGGTTGACTTGAACTCAATAAATATGTACAGACAAAGGTGTACTTATAGATACACAGACATAATAGTGCCCATGTGAGCGTTATCAACTTTTAACTTCCATTCGGAGTGCCGAATAATAAAAAGGACATGTAAAGGGACAAGGGAAAAACAGGGATAAGCCAAAAAAAATTCCATTTGAAAACGGTCAATTAGGGAAGACGATAAAAAAGGTATGGGTTGACGTTTGTTCGAAATGAAGATATAAGATCCATCTTAGGGTTAGAATCCCCTACACACATGATATGTTTTGACTATCGCTAGTTTCCACGTGAGGAACATTGTTAGGATGTATTTTGTGAGCTCGTAGATGTTAGACATTGCAAGGTTTGAAGATGTTAAAGTTGTCATTGGATGTGGAGACAATAACTCCAGGGAGATAAGGATGAAACTTTGCATCTGTTATGAAATTTTGATTTTGATGTTCAAATAATAACTGATCAGGATATTGAGTTAAAGAATATTCTAAGGCTTCTGATTCGACTGAAAGATCCCATATAGATATAGAATTATCTAAGCTAGATGCTAGTAATACATATGTATCATTGTAATGCCATGAAACAGATGTAATGGGTTCTTTATGAAACTTAAGTTCAGCAACATTTTTCGAAGGATTACGAATATCCCATATTTTAATTAATGCATCATCTCCACCTGATGCTAACATATATTCGAAATGTTCATTCCACGATAAAACATTAACATCACTTGTGTGGGCATTCTGCATAAGAACACTTCCACGTGTTCCACTTCTCCCATCTCTATTTTTTCCTGTACCACTAACATCACGTACATCTAAAATGCGAATGCTTCTATCAGATGAACATGTGCAGAAAATGTTTCCAAACCCATTTCCTCTTTTATTCCATTGAATATCTTCAATGCTTCCTTTTTTATCATCATCACTATGATGAGAAGGAAAATCATTATTACCTGTATAGATTTTTTCGTGTTTCCATTTACATGTATTATCGGGAAGCCATAGATGTACATTACCATCATTATCCCCTGTTAATAATTTACCTGCATGTACAGGATTCCAATCCATACTAAAGCCTTCACTAGTATGTCCATTAAATACATACAAAGGTTTCTTTTCTATATTTTCATTATATGGACGTTTGTTTAAATTTTTTATCTCATCAGAAATCTCGTATATATATACATTACCATCATCACACCATGCAGACACCAAGGAATTAAACCTTCTGCATGTCTTCACTCTGTTTATACATCCATACTTGTGTTTAATAGATTTGCAAATAACTGTACTTTCAGTGTATGGTAGATTCTTCTCACTAGTCTCGTCATTTCCATTCCCTATCGTTTCTTCCTCATCTTCCGATACAGTAGTCCCTTTCAGTTTGTTCATATTTGCCCATTTTATGACGTAGATGTTGTTGACTTCCCCTTTTGCTGCTTGGGTTCCCGCAACACAGCATATTTCTATAGGGTAAACTACCTTACTACGTCGGTCAGCGCGGTCATCAGTGCGGCCATCAGTGCGGTCACCGGACCCACCATCGGACCCACCATTCGTAACTCCATCTTTCGCCCCATGGACAACTTCCGATTCATCCTTTCTTCCTATTTTCCCCCCTTGCGAATCACAACAAGCAGATGCTTTATCTAGAATGAAATCGAAAGATAAGCATGGCCATGGTGTTAGAGGACAGAAAAGTATGTCATACGCACTGGTGTCCACATCTAAAGTTTTTTTCATCTTTACAGCCAAGAAATGGAAAAAATATCTTCCCCTATTTTTATAGGAGGTCGCGACGGAAAGGCGTCGCGGGCGATATATAGGAGAAGAAAAAAAAAAAAAAAAAAAAAAAAAGAGGAAAATAACGATTAAAGCAACGATTAAAGCGACGATTAAAGCGACGATTAAAATAAAAGTAAAAAGGTAATGCGAAGGAACTGAAACGTTATGAACGAGGTAAACAGGATGTAAACTCAAGTTAGTTGTGGCAAAAACGGATGAATCGTGATAAAACCAGAAGGAATTTTTACCAAAAATAAAGCAGTTCGAATCTTTCACTCCTGTAACGATCATTAAAAAAAAAAAAAAAAAAAAAATACTTCGAGTAAAAAACGTGAATCTGTCAGTTAGCGCACCAAATAGTTTCTTCTTGCATTTT